>CAUYRH010128400.1:0-71477 GCA_963574655.1 Perodicticus potto | reverse complement strand
AGCCAGGTGCATGTTATATGCCTATAGTCCTAACTACTCACTGGAGTCTAGGAGTTCCATGCCAGTTTGGATCACATAGTGAGACCTTGTCTTTAAAAGAATAAAAAATAAAAAAATGAAGAATCATACCATATAGTTCTTTTTTGTATATAGAAATCCTAATACATGCAAATTAATGAATGATAATGTTCCCTTTACATATATAAATAAATATTTTTGTGTATACAAATGTATATATTCATATATATATATGAAAATATGTGCACATTTATAAAATAAATATGTATCACATATATTTATGGAATTAATAAAACCTTAGTCCTCTATTACAGTTTTTAATAGCTAGCAACAGTAGGTAACTCTGGTTAATTTGAAAAGAAAATAAATATACTGGAAGGATGTTGAGTTACTTGCAGAATTGTTAGGCTGGTAGGAAGACTAAGTTTGGAGCCAGGAGCAGTACCCCAAACATATTGCAGAATTAGTCTGGAAAACAACCATAGAAGCCTGATTCTCTGCCTCTGTATATTAGAAAATTAGCCTTCCCACAGTTCTGCCCACCTCTGGTGGTCCCTGACTCTTATTTCTAGTACTTGAGTTTGTGCAGTATCAGATTAGTAGATCCTAAGTCACATGTTGCCTTCCTAGCTGCAAGGGAGTCTGGCAAGTCCCTACATTTTCCTACTTCTATACTAGGAAGTTGACTTAGCAGCTGAAAAAAATGTTCAAATTGTTATTATAACAATTTATACAGAAAGTTTGGAAGGTAGAGAAGATGAAAATATCATCATATTTCATTGTTCTGATATAAAACTATTTTAAAATAAAATTATCTGTTTTTCTCAATTCATATTTTTGTCATTATAAATAATAGCTTTTGTATGTTTATGTCTGTGTTTTATTTTGAATAGCATGTATATATGTTGCCATACACACCCGTATATACCCTTTTTAATAATTGCATAATAATTCAAATGAATGGACTTTGCCATTCTAATGTTGGAGATTGCTGATAAATGTTCATCATTATGAATATAACGGAAAGAATATGTTCACATCTAAAGCTTTGGCCTCTGATGTTGGATTTGAAGGTTAAGAACCTAAAATCTTATTAGCTCATTCTTTAATAAAGAAAGTCACTACTTAATTTACACTTTTCCTTAATTTACTTAAACATAGCCACAATCTTCACTATTTTTGTAAGAAATTTTAAGAATTTGAGGTGAGTGAGTTAAATTTGGAGCTCTTTAAAAATTTTAAACACATTTTAAGTAGGGAAGATATGTTTATTAGGCAACCGTTTATTAAATAATACTGCTTTTAAATTTATTATTAGGGAAACAAATACATGATCTAATAATAAATATTCTCTATCTAGATTTAGTAATTTGATGTGCATCATAATAAGCTTATGACAGTCCTATGACTGTTAACATTAGCCTCAGTATTTTTTAAAGTAAAACATTTCTTCAGGATCACATACTTCAGAATGCTACCTTACTCTGTGGATGTTCTGAATCAATTACAGTATTTACAAGTGGATTTAGAATTAAATGCTGTAATTATAAAAATAAACATACTATGGCTTATTAGCTAGGTCCTTGGTAAATCTGTCAATTCCCCATTTTTAGTCTTTAGAAGACTTGCTGTCACTGTGGATGGAGGCTCACACCTATAATCTAGCACTTTGGGAGGCAGAGGTGGATGGATCGCTTGAACTCAGAAGTTCGAGACCAGCATAAGCAGCATAAGAGTGAGACCCCAATAGAGTTCTATTCTCTACTAAAAATAGAAAAACCAACTGTGTGTCATGGTGGGCATCTATAGTCCTGGCTACTCAGGAGGCAGAGGCAAGAGTATTGCTTGAGCCCAAGAGGTTGCTATGAGCTATGATGCCAGGGCACTCTACCTAGGGCAGTAGAGTGAGACTCTAATAAAAAAAAAAGACTTGGTGTTTCCTATACGATTCTGGTATTGTCACTCATTCCATATGTCCTTATTTCATGTCTAGTGCTTGTCATGCACTGTATTAAGTAATAGGGTACAGGAACAAAAAGGAGCTTACATCAGATAGGTAGTATTAGAAATAGTCTGGAAATGCATGTGCATGGGTACATTTGAAAAGCCACAATAGACTGTTTCTGGGAATGAGGACAGTCTCATTTGTGGATATTTAACTTATTGGCATTTAAGTTAGTGTACATGGTGAGGACTCCGGTCTGGACAATTCTTAGATGTTGTTTAGCATCACTGACTTTGAAATACAGTTTTATTTGGTTTGTTAGTTTCTGCCTCTTTTTTTTTTTTTTTTTTTGCCATTGTTGGGCCCTGTAAGTTACTCTGGGCCATGATTGGGCTCTTAGGTGAGAGTGTTTGCATTCCTGAGTAGATGCAGGAGAGGCTCTAGTGTAGCAAGATTGGAAGAGTTGGGAAAAAGCATAGGAGTTTCCAGCATTAAGTCTTTCCTTATGTAACATTTCTTACATTCTCCTTCCTGTTGACAATTCCACCTCTACTCTCCTGAGAGCTAGCAAAGACCTAGCCAAGTGTTCCCTGGAATCCTACAACATATTATTAAAGGGTCAAGAGTACTAAAATAATAATCCAAATCTGTACCCTGGGGATAAATTGGATATAATCTTGCAGGACTTAGTAGGCAGGTTGGTGGGTGTGTTCTATGTTTTTAGGGATAAATTGTGTAATTCCTCCTTAGAAAAGATGGAAACTTGGCATGGCTTTTTTTTTTTGAATAAGAAGACACCTTTTGCTCCAGTCCTGATAACATTGCCTGGGGACCACATTAAAATTCTACTTTGATCAATAGAGCCGTAAATACCATAATGTTGTCAGGATTTCTCTCTCCCTATGGGATTGGTATATCTTTTTCCTTCCTTTTACTCATCTTTTTTTTTTTTCCTTCAGTTTTCTCCAACCATACACATTAGGTTTTTAATAAGAAAAGTCATAAAATGTTTGTTTGTCCCTTGTCTTGAAAGCAGTAAGATGAGTTCAGTAACTTCCTCTGTAGTTTTTCTCTGGTGCATTCCTTTACATGGCAACAATTTTAAAAATAAGCAGAGTTGCCGTGATGCTTGTGGCAGCCTCGCTCGTGAGAAGTGAAGCCGTGGTGAATCCTGCATATTGTGGTTGGTTTGAAGTCTAACAGACCAGGGTTCAGATCTCTGGCCACGTGAGAGCGAGCAAGTGACGGCAGGCGAGTGACTTAACCCTCTGCCTTTGGTTTGCTCATCTGTGAAATGAAGCTGGTGGTAGTGCTTATGTTTATTGCGAGCATTGAGTAGATTGATGTATATAAACTGCCTGAACATTATACCTTCTACATGTGGGTCACTACGAAAGTTTTGAGACAGGCTGTGTTAGGGTCTATTATTTTACTTCTAAGAAACACAATTGACCTTCTCCTTTCTGATTCACGCACGCAGGCTTCAGCTTGTCGGCGTATTGGTATTGTTGGGAGAGCTTCATTTGTTTCCGTCTTAAGCTTCTTGATTCTTATATATCTCAAAACTTTCAAGAGAGGCTTAACAGGAAGTACTTTCCTCCCTCTAATTTTATTTTCTATGAACAGAGACTCTGGGGGTGAGAATTGTTACAGCTCATTCTCACACCCTCCACTAACTATCTTGAGTATGGAAAGTTATGTGGCTTGTTAATTAAATACTCATGTAAGGGCGAATGAACCAAAAATATCACATTATTAATCTTTTATTACATACTTTTCCTTAATCATTTCTATTATTTCAAGAACTCTTTCCCCTTTCTTTCTCTTTTATATTGAAGGTTAACTTTCTAAGCGTATTAAGTAGTAAAGATATAAATACATCATTCCATATTTCAGGATCAAAAGGCAGAGAAAAGAACGCTCAAATTCAGCGACCACAATGCCAGCATTTTCCAGAGTACTAATTAGATAATACACATAATATAAGAATGCTTCAGTTTGGTAGCTGAAATCACTTGTCATTTTGATAAAAGTAAGCATCTATTCAAAGTCATTTGGGTCTGTCCTTATCTGTCATGAGCATCACTTGAGACAAAACTTTCGGGGAAGAATGTTATTTAACCTATTTCTACCACTTTAGCCTTTTTTGTTTTTCTGAGTGTTTTGTACAGTTGTTTTTAAATGTGGAGAGGCAGGCCCGCTGAGGTGGCTTAAGTGTGTAATCCCAGCACTCTGGGAGGCTGAGGCAGGTGGATCACCTGAGCTCATGAGTTGGAAATCAGCCTGAGCTAGATCGAGACCCGTGTCTCTAAAAATAGACAAGTGTTGTAGCGGGCGCCTGTAGTCCCAGCTACTCCGGAGGCTGAGGCAAGAGGATGGCTGGAGCCCAAGAGTGTGAGACTGCTGTGAGCTGTGATACTACCGCACTCTACTAAGAGTGACAAAGTGAGACTCCGTCTATGAAATGAAATGAAATAGTGAAAAGGCAAATAGCAAAATGAAACTATTTCTAGAACCTTTTTGTTTTTTTGAGACAGAGCCTCAAGCTGTCACCCTGGATAGAATGCTGTGGCATCACAGCTCACAGCAACCTCCAATTCCTGGGCTCAAGCAAATCTCCTGCCTCTGCCTCCCAAGTAGCTGGAACTACAGGTGCCTCTGCCTCCCAAGTAGCTGGAACTACGGCCATTTTTTGGTTGCAGCCACCATTGTTGTTTGGCAGGCCCGGGCTGGATTCGAACCTGCCAGCTCAGGTGTACGTGGCTGGCGCCTTAGCCCGTTGAGCCACAGGCGCCGAACCTATTTCTAGAATCTTTAAAACTGGAAAGAATTTGCCATCGAAGCCATTAGGATTCAATTATGTAAACAACCAAGGCAGCATTTGTGTGTGTGTCTATGTGTTTGTGTGTGTGTAAGAACTATTTACACTTTTTTCTGTTTTCCTACTTTTTATTATAGAAGATTTCTAGTAAATACAAAAGAATACCACAATGTGCCTCCCCCCACCACCTCTTAGCTTTTACAACTGTGAGCCTCTCCCATACTTCTATCTGTACTTTCAAACGCACTTCAGAAAAGTCTGTGTGTCAGATACAAAATTCTGAAAACATGACTTTGGAAAGTTCTTACAGTATATTGAAGAAATAACCCTCAATTTAAAATGTAGGAAATGAATAGATGAAAGACAATTTATTATTTTATTATGGACCATTTGGAAGAGTAAGGAAGATGTTCGTGCAGCATTGTAAGCTAATTGTGAACTCTATAAACTAAAACTTAGCGTCTTTTGGGTTTTGTTTGCAAGTATAGTAATGTTGCTCTATTTACTATTATTTCATCAGACAGAAGGAACTTTTAAGTAATATTCTCAAATACAAACCATGCACTCAGAGTTGATGGTCAGAATGACCCAGAAACACCAAAAGCGTGTTCCTAGTATGCTGTTCTAATCATTGGAATTGTTTACTTTTTATTCTTCATGGGTTTAGGGCATAGCTTATCATTATCCTGTTGAATTGACAGTTCTCAATTCAGAGGGTAGCCTTTACTGTCCATGTGACTATCCAGAACTCAGGTTGATATGAAGTCTTGAGCTGCGGATAAAGCTATTTACAGTGAGATATAACAAAACAGGTTCCCTCTGCATGTTAAGACAGAAAAGAAAACAACGACTTCTTAGAGGGACAAGTGGCGTTCAGCCACCCGAGATTGCGCAGTAAAGGTCTGTGAGGCCCTCGGATGTCCAGGGCTGCGCGCACTTCGCTGCCTGGCTCGGCGTGTGCCTGCCCTTCCCCGGCAGGCGCGGGGAACCCGTTGAACCCCATTCGTGATGGGGATCGGGGATTGCAGTTATTGCCCATGAACGAGGAATTCCCAGTAAGTGCGGGTCATAAGCTGGCGTGATCAAGTCCCTGCCCTGCGTACCGCCCGTCATGCCCACAGATGGGACGGTTTAGTGAGGCCCTCGGGTCGCCCCGGTGGGGCGCTGAGAAGACGGTCCACCTTGACTAGCCAGAGGAAGTAAAGTCGTAACAAGGTTTCCGTGGGTGAACCTGCGGAAGGAAAAAAAAAAAGAAAGAAAAGGAAATAACTTCGCACGAACGTCTGCCATAAGGAGGCCCATCAGTATTGCATGAGGTTTGTCTGCCATTCCTGTGGCTTCACTAGTTTCTCTGCCTCTCAGACGTCTTCCACCAAAGGGAGAGGGGTGGGGAATTAGCAGGGCCCCTCTCAGGACAGGGTTTCTGCAGGTGGCGTTATTGACGTGGGAACCACGAATGCTTTGTGCAGGGGCCGTGCCGCGCACGGTAAGACGTTTTGCATCACCGCTGGCCATGAACACGCTAGATGCCTGAGTAGACCCTGGTGTTAAACCAAACCTCAACTGATTCCTAAGTGAACGGAAGCAGCCCCACAAGCCAGCAGCCGGTCAACAAAGATGGGACTTTACCCCCGCCGGGGTTATGACAGAGGGCTGCCTGTGATGCCCGGGGAAGGGAAACCTGGCCTGCAGAGCTGGGAGCCATGGTTTCAAAGGGTGGGAGCACCTTATGTAAATTTCCACGTGACCCTCGGCTTCTAAGCTCTGTGAGGACAGGAATGGGGGGGTTGCTTCATGTGGGGGCCCTTCTTTCTGTGTACTACACAGTATATAGACTTTGGGGGACTCAGAAGGCCATTGCTTTTTGTTTTTGTTTTTGTTTTTATCCAAGCCACATAATAGAGTGAGTTTTTAACAAAAGAGTAATCTGAACATGTCTCTTCTTCCTTAATTTTTTGAGTAACTGCTTTACAATTGTATATATGTAGGGCAATTGGCATTTCAGTGATACAGTAGCCTATTTTCTTTCTTGTAAAAGACATTACTATATCATACAGTATTTTAACCTTTCCTTTACAAATCCCATGATACTGAGATGCTTTTGGTTAACAAAAATTCCTATTGAGTCTGGAAGATTCTGTTTGCCTGCCCACTGTCCCTCTCCCCCAATTCCTCCATAAGAAAAGAAAGAAAAAAAAAAAAAACCTTGAATTATCACAAGTCCTAAGGCAGTTTTCCCAGAACAAATGTTCATTTTGACTTTCTCCGCTGTTAAGTCCCATCTTTGTTGACCGGCTGCTGGATTGTGGGGCTGCTTCCGTTCACTTAGGAATCAGTTGAGGTTTGGTTTAACACCAGGGTCTACTCAGGCAAGGATCCTATTTTAAGGAGAGCCTTAAAATAGGAGATCCTTATTTTTAATGAAGTACAAAAGGAAATACTCCGGAGGAATAATTATAACACAGGCTCTCTGTTCAGCTTCGAAACCAACCAGAAATATTATGTTGAAAATATGAATTCTATACGTAATATATAATGTTTGGTAAAGTGATTAGGAGTGAGCCTCCGTTTTCTATCCTGAAAGTGAGGAGAATAACTTCCTCTCTCTCATAGTTGGCAGTGAAGATTAAATGAGCAAATCCATTGAAAACTTTTAGAAAAACTACCTGTAACATAATAAGCACCCAGTAATTGCTTCATTTTCACTTATTTCTTTCTATTAATTATGAGGAATCTTAATATTTTCCTATTTTCTTATCTCTTTCAAAACGCCAACCTCTGTTCTCCAAAAACATACTCTTCCCTTTTCCTCTGTATACCTTTTGTCTGTTATTTTTATCACATAAATACAAATGGGACTATCCAAGTCACATATATTGATCTTGTACCTTTATGGATTTTTATAGATTTGGAAAACATTTTAAATCCCTCTGAGATTTTGTTTGTAATTTTTTGCAAATTACTTTTTTTATTCTAAAGAAAAATAAAAGCTTAAGTTTTAGTTGATTGCATTTTATATGATACACATATAGATCACTGGCCATTTTGTTTGAAAAAGGTAGTCCTGATTTTGATGCCTTGTTTGAGCTAGAAAGGTCTGTATGAATTCAGTTCTGTGCCCTGTGTGTAAGTTAAAAAAAAAAATGTTTCATTTGTGGCTAAGATGTGCACTCCTGATTGGATCAGTGAGGAAAACTCCATTCCATGGGCAGATCCAACTTACTTTGCTTGTTGACACAGTGTTTCTCTGAGAAGTCCTCATGCTGATAATACCACAGAAGTATCACAGGGATCATATTGAATCCACGATCAATTCATGCAACATAAAGTTGCCGCCTTTGGAAGAAAATGCAACCACAATTCCAGAATAGGAAGCTTAAAAGCAGATATTTTCTGCAATTGATAGGTTGATAGATTAAGTGCTTGCTTAGAAAACATGCTAGGATGGATCTTTTGTTTTATGGAGAAGGAAGATAGAAATATATAAAAATAAAACATTGAAGACATAAACATGCATGCTTTGTGCAAATTTATATAGGTTGTCTCAAACTTATACAAAAGCAGAGAGAAATATAATGACCCTTTCATGTACTCAACACCTGTTTTCATCTCAAGGTTCTTTGATGTTTCGTGTATACCTCCCGCTACTTGTAAATCCCAGGTGCAATTTTATCTTGAAGACTTGTAGTAGGTTAAACCTGTCCTCAGAAGAATAAATAGTCAAAAGTTGGTATATAATTTTCAGGGATATATGCAATTTCTCTAAACCCTAGTTTAAAAATCAGTGACTGAACTAACTCAATTGAAGTGGAGAGAAGAAAGATTTCACGAAAGCCTTCTGGGTGACCTCCTGCCTGCAGGTGGCCCATGCTCTGACTTTCTTGTTTTTTCCCTTTCATTCTTACCCTCACCGTCCTTCTGTGATATTTGAGTTCGCTAAAGAGCAAAAGGTAAAAGGATGCTTAGAAGATGCTGAGTATGTGTCTTCCTCCCCCTTTTCCTCTTTTCTTCTTCAAGGTGACTTTATGGTTTTCTGAGATTGATGAGCTATATGATTTAACAGATTTAATGCTGATCTACTTGGATGTGCAAGCAAAAATTGCAAAACTCACAATAATAGAGAACACAATTTATTGAGCATTTACAATATGCCAAGAACTTTTAATGTATTTTATCACTCAAGATTTATCAACATCTCCTGCAACTGTTCGGTATTTGGTATCCATGAGCCCATTTTACAAATAGAAAACTGAGGTTTAAAGCAACTTTTGCAGAATTGGAATTCAGATCCGTCTGAAGTTCTAGCCAGACATTAAACGATTCTGAACTGCCTCTCCCCATTTCATTCTGACGGTGGGTCACACTCTTAGTGTGTGTGTCCCAAGCAGGTGGGTGTGGAGTATCTCATAGCTGTGTGCATCATTTGTAATAATGTCTTCATGGTGGTGTGAGGCAATTTCAGGGAACTGTTTCAGAAAGTCCTTTCACGTGATATATGTGTACCATGGAATACTATTCAGCCACGAAAAGATGGTGACTTTTCCATGTTTTGTATTAACCTGGATAGAGCTGAAACACATTCTTCTTAGTAAAGCATCACAAGAATAGAAAAGAAAGTCTCCAATGTACTCAATACTAATACGAAACCAGCAGATGTACTAATTCATGCCCACATAAGAGAAAAACTCAGTTCAATTCAAGATGGGGGAGGAGTAAGAAAGTTGGAGGCAGAGGAGAAGAGGGAAGGGGA
Organism: Perodicticus potto; assembly: GCA_963574655.1. NCBI lineage: Eukaryota > Metazoa > Chordata > Mammalia > Primates > Lorisidae > Perodicticus > Perodicticus potto. The sequence goes on along the minus strand of CAUYRH010128400.1, from coordinate 61,943 downwards.
TGGGTGTGCTCCCACTTAATGGGCACCATGTAAGTGTATATGACACACCTCTTGGGTGTGGGACGCAACAAGAGGGACTCTACCTAACAAATGCAAACATTTTAACCTAACCTATACCACAAAAGTATCACAGGGACCATATTGAATCCATGATCAATTAGTGCAACATAAAGTCAGCTCCTTTAGAAAAAAATGCAGCCGTAAGTCCAGAATAGGATGCGTAAAAGCTGATACTTTATGCTTGGGATAGGTTGGATAGATTAAGTGCCCTCACATTAATCTGAAATTTAAAAAAAAGAAAGTCCTTTAGCAGACACACTATTTTTAAATTAGAGTTGATGCAAGCCAAGAAGAAGCCAGGGACAAGATCTGGCGCCATGTATCTCAAGTGCAACTGTCCTACCATTTTCATCTAAGCTACTGTGTTCTCTCATGCATGTGGCTGTGGGACAGCCCTAGTTGTTCCTCTTGTATCTGTTCTTACCAACTTTTCACGTCTACCCCCGCATGATGTTTTTAAAATGTTCACCAGATTCTATCACTTCTCTGTTAAAACCCCTCAATGGATTCTGTACAAGTAGCAGAGAAGAAAAAGCCAGTTCCTTTCAGAAGCCTGCAAAGCCCCCCAGCATCTGGCCCCAACTGCCCCTATCAGGGCGCTGGCTGCCCGGGTCACTGCGTCAGCCCTGCTGGCTTTGTGGTTGCTGAGCCGTTCTTGTTCCTCTGCCGTGCCCAACTGTGTCCTAGCTGAGGATCTGCGCTCTTCGGGAATATTCAAGTTCCGGCCCAAATATTGCCTGCACAGATTAGCTTTCTTCTCTCCCAATGACTTTTTTTGTCTTATTTTCTTCATTGGACTTGTCACTGCACGAGATTCTTACTGCTTTGTTGGTTTATTTACTTTGCATTTGTCTCTGCTTCCCTAAATTAAATGTGAGTTTCATGGGATCAGGGGCTTTTCCCACCTAGACAAGTGTTTGGTAAATAGTGTTTGAATGAATGAAGGGTTGTTAAATGGGGGTCATTACAGTAAGCCTGCATGCAAAGGGGTGCTGAGCACAGCTCCCGGCACAGTTGGAAAGTGCTATGGCTTGATGGGCAGGGTTAGTTCCAATCTTGGATTCATCATCACATAATCTATAAAGCAAGTCATTGGAATTGTCCAAGATAAAGCAGTTCCTCAAAACCCGGGAGGACCCTGCAGTCTCATGATGGAGACCCTGAAGTCTGTTATTATGAGGCAGCTGCTTTTTGCCAATTTTCAGCTCTTATGGACTTGACCTTCAAACCGGCAGCATTCAGCTCTCATCTCTGACTGGGGGCTTCTGACTGACCTTTTGCTCAAGCCCAAGGCAATGTTTTCATCTCTGACAAACTTGACCGCTGCCAGTTCTTAAGAGTGGCGGTCCTTATGAGAGGGAGTTGTTCTGCCTGCACTGTAATCATCTCTAATACCCGATAAACTGCGAACAATGGGGGCATTGGAGGGGGGAGCTCCAGAACAAAAAGACGTCTGCGATTCTGAAGCAGTGCTAAACTGGGGCACGTGGAAAAGTTCTGGCATGTGGAATGCTACACTTGCAGCTCCCATGAGAAGGGGGGAATCTGGATGGTCCTTACAATGGGCTATTATAAGGGCACTCTTGAACCACGTAATCATGGCCCTTTCCAAAACCATAAAAAAAAGTGTCAAGTACTATGCAAACGCAAAGTGTCCAGGCTTGAATGTCAGACTAAAAATGTCATAAATAACAGGATCTTTTTATTCTGATCAAATATTTCAAGAAAAAAACGGAAACAAGGGAAATTTTACCGTTTATAACTACTTTATGGGTTTACTTGTTTACAAAATTTTTAATAAAGAAATTTTGCTGAATATGATTTTATCTGGATGGATAGGCTTCCATTTTTGTGGAATATATAGGTTTTTTTAAATTACAAAGTTAGTACCATAGACATTATAGAAACTATAGAGAAGAACAAATAAAATAACAATCACTAGTATTTTCTTTTCTTTTTAGCAGGGGGCAGCAGGGGAGCAGAATCTCACTCTGTCACCCTGGATAGAGTTCCGTGGCATCATAGCTCACAGCAACTTCAAACTCTTGGGTTTGAGTGATCTTCTTGCCTCACTTTTTCTATTTTTAGTAGAGACAGGGTCTCACCCTTGCTCCAGCTGGTCTCAAACTCCTAAGCTCAAGCAATCTACCTGCTTTGGCATCCCAGAGTGCCACCATGCCCTGCCCAATCACTGGTAATTTCATCATTCGGGGATTGTCATTGTCTTAGAACTTTTCTGAGTGATTTATCTTTAGTCTTTTTTTGACCTGTGCATATGTATAAACACTTTGACATCAATTTAGGTTAGCAAGGTATATACTACTTTTAACTTGTTTTATGTGCTCACTTCCATTATGAGCTTTCCTTCTCATTAAATATTACTAAATAAAATTAAAATTTTGATAATTGCACAGTATCCATCTAGATGTGGCTTTCAACCAGGGGCAATTTTGTCCCCAGGGAGGCACTTAGCAATGTCTGGAGACATTTTTGGTTATTACAACTGGAATAGGGAGTCTTGCGCTACTGGCATCTAATGGGAGAGGCCAGTGATGCTGCTTGACGTTGTACAGCGCACAGACCATCCCTCACAACAAGGAAGTATTGGGCTCTAGTGTCCTTACTTCCGAGGTTGAAAAGTCTGAACTATACGGCTAGCTCATAATTAATTGAATCCCTGTCCTATTATTGGATGTTTGCTTCTAATTATTTATTGGAAATTAGTAACAATTTTTTTCTATAAAGGACCAGATAGTAAATATTTCATGCTTTTTGGGCCATAACGTGTATGGTATTATAGCTTGAAAGCAATCAAATTATACATAAATAAATGGGAGTGGCTGTGTTCTAATAAAACTTTATTGACAAAAACAGACAGCATGCCCTGGAGCAGTTGTCTGCCCACCTGTTAGAGATAATGCTGGGATGACATCCTTGTACCTAAACATTGCCCCAAATCTGATAACTTTCTTAGAAAAGCTCTTGAAAAGGTTATCAGTGCTGGATGGGCATGTATATACCTTTCAGAAGTTTATATCTGTTTATCTTATATGTTACAGTTCTACTAGTTCATTTTGTCATATGAGATTGTCCATTTAATGTGCCTCTCTTAATCCCCTAATGCTCCCACCTTTCCATCAGATCTGGAACCCGCTCCAGGGATATGGAGTGTGAAAGGGTAAGGCAAAAGGCTTGCAAATGTCAATGTTCCCAGGAATCAGACAGGTTAATGAATGATTGGAGAAGGCCAGTTGTCAGTGTCAGAATAAAGAGTGGTAGGATGTGGCAGAGATGAAGAGTAATGTGCTCAGACTCTTCCTATGAAGAACTGTTGCTTTTGGAGAACGCCATTCAGTTGCTGCCAATCCTAGTGCAGTTGCATGTTGCTAGAGTTTCTGGTTTATCAACCAGAAACAAGAAATCCAAACTCAAGTTCAAAAAAGTAGAAATCCAAACTTTGGTGTGAAAACTCCTCATTTGTAATTGTAGGTGACAAATTTTAGAATACTAAATATTGTGCAGCCAGTAAGCCATACCTGTGGACTGTGTCCATAGGCTACCAGCTTGGGCTCCTTTGCTTTAAACTGAGACTAATCAAGTGGTCTACAGCTGGAGATCTCCAGGCTCTTGGCCCTACTGCTTTTTAGCACTCCTACACGAGAACTACAAGAATTGGCAATCTCTGAGCAGACCCTGATAGGGCAGGGTCCATCAGGAGCAGGGTGGCGGGCTGTGAACCAGCCACCTGGCATGAATGGAGATTTAGCTCCTTCAGAGCTTTCTGACTTAGGAGGACGGAGGGACTGTCACATCTTCATTTCCTCAGGACATTTCCAGGGGCTGTCACAGTCCTAGCCTACAAGTCCTATAAGGGCCTACACATTCGGCCCCTTATTCTTAGCTTCTTTTCTTTCTTTCTTCTTCTTTTTTTTTTTTTTTTGTTACTGTATCTTTTTTTTTTTTTTATTGTTGGGGATTCATTGAGGGTGCAAGAAACCAGGTTACAATGATTGCATTTGTTAGGTAAAGTCCCTCTTACAATCGTGTTTTGCACCCAAAAGGTGTGGCACACACCAAGACCCCATCCCCCTTGCTCCTTCCCTCTCTCTTTTGAGACAGGTCCTCAAGCTGTTGCCCATGGCGTCACAGCCTATGGCAACCTCCAACTCCAACTTAAGCAATTCTCTTGCCTCAGCCTCCCAGGTAGCAGGGACTACATGCGCCCGCCACAATGCCTGGCTATTTTTGGTTGTAGTTGTCATTGTTGTTTGGCAGGCCTGGGCTGGATTCAACCCCACCAGCTCTAGCGTATGTGGCTGGCTTCTTAGCCGCTTGAGCTACAGGTGCTGAGCCATTCTCCCCCTTTTCTTTACATGCCAGCCATATTGTACCAGGAGTGCTGGTAGGGTGTGGGTTTGAGTAAGACCTTAGGATAGTTATGAGAGACAGGGTAAAAGAATTAATGATCCTGGGGTGGGGTAGGGAAGGGAAGTGGCCACAGTGGGCAGGGGTTCCCGAATGTTGCTGTGCATGAGAATTCACTTTGAGTCCCAATCCACCAGCAGGGATTTCTGGGCACTGCATCCAGAGATTCTGATTTATTAGCTCTGAGGTGGAGCCCCAGAATATGCATTTCTAGAAAACACTGTGAATAGCACTGGTGCATGTGTATGGAATTGTAAGTACTTTCTTTGTTCTCAGAGATAAGTAGGGGGCCATTACAGAGGTGTTTTTTTTTTTTTTTTTTTTGTGAAGGAGCAACATGATCTGGCAATATTATAAGGTTCTCTTGAGTCATTGTGTGGAAAAGGTAGAAGAGTCAGGAGAATTTCAGTCATCTAAGTGAGAAGAAATGATGGCTTGGGTCACGTGGTAACAGTAGAGTGGACAATTAGTCAAATTCTAGATTTATTTTGAAAACGGAAGCAAAATTCCTTGTTGGATTAGATGTGGGTTATGAAGGAAAGAAAGCAGTCAAAGGCAACAAAAGTTTCTGGAATGAGCAAGTAGCATGGCTTACATGAAGACCATTTTTGACCTATCAAAAATGTCAGTTTCTTATGTTCTAACCTAATAGAAAAAATTAAGTTGCTAAGTATTAAGATGGAGATGACCACAAGAGGAACTGATTTTGGGGATGATGAGCAGGCTAAGTTTGAGATGCCTGCAAACAGTGCTTTTGGATAAGCAGGTGGAGCTGGGTCTGGAAATTAGAAAAGGGTGGACTGGAGTATTGACATCTATGAGACTGGGTTAGATCACCAGGGCTCTGAGTGCCCATGGATAAAATTAGGCTCTGAGCCCTGAGGCACTCTGACATTTAAGAGCCGGAGAAGAGGAAACTAGCTAAGGAGAGTGAGAGGAAACGAAGGAGGTGAGAGGAAAACCAGGCAAGTGTGGTGAATTGGAAGCCAAGTAAAGAACGTGTATTAAGAGCCTCCTTGCTGTTCCTCAAACATGCAAGTCTTGTTCACACCTGAGGGCTTTTGCGCTTGGCTGGGATGCTGTTCTGCCAATCTGCCTGGCTCATCTCACCAACTTCAGGTCTGTGCTTGGATGTCACATTCTCTGTGAGGCTCTTCCTGAACAGTTGCCTGGCATCTAGTTGATGTTCAAGTAATATTTGTTGAATGAATGGTGAACATATAACTTCTGATGATAGTTGATGTTCCAGTGAAAACATATTAAAGCCTTGCTACTTAGTGTGTTTCCTGGGCCAGCTGGGTCAGCACCCCATGGGAACTTGGTAGAAATTTAGGATCTTGGGCTCCAGCCTGGACCTAATAGAACCACACTCTCCACTGAACCAGATCCTCAAGTAATTTGTGTATGCAAGAAGATTTGCATCCAGTCCCGTTTTCAATTTTCTACGAATGGGAAGACTGTACTCAGATGCAACAACTCAAAACAGGAAGTTAAAACTATCAAAATCAAATCTCTCCAGTAGTTGTTTCTGTATGTAGTCACAAGTTGTCATCAAATAATTTAAAAGCAAAACAAAACTAGGGGTAGAGAGTTGAAAGAATATTTTATGTAGTTAGCTAAGTGACTTCGCTTTTAACTTTTAATTGACATAAGCTAGGAGGGAATAGAAAATGCCTACTGTCAGGTATGGAGACAAATTTGAGAAAATGAAGGCTAACTCAATTTTTTACGTTTTACAAAATCTTGCTACTTAATACAATATATCCATGATAATGACTTATAGGAAGCTGAGAGAAGTGGCTTAAGAGAAATGGCTTTCTCTAAGATGAGTGAAGGGTTAAGTTTTTTGGGTCTTGCTTCTTTTTTTCCCCCATAGAGATTTGATTCTGAAAGTGGTGTTTTTATTTTCAGATTATAAATACTCTGCAGGCAGACAGCTACCATTCCTAAATCTCTTATACTTCTATTTGGTTGAGATAAAAACTAGTGTTCTTTGTATTTCCATGATCTTTGAGTCTGAGAGAGAAAAAATAATGTATATATTAGGAAGTTTCTTATGATAATGTCTATTTTTCTAAGGCTATTAAGGACTGTTTGTCCTAAAACCAAAGCATGCCCATCTTGCAGATTATAATCATATTATTTCATGGGCCATTAGCTAAAAATAAAAGCTGTGGTAGGAATTTTTGATAGGGCTGGTCTAGTGAATTCTATTCTAACATCAAAATTTCAGAAAACTGGATTCGTTACTGTTTCCTTTTGAACATATTTACAACTCATTTCTCTGAATTCAGAAGCCTACAAAATAATAAGATAGACAGGGGTGTGCAAGTATACAGACCGATAAATAATGCAATGTAAATGTAAATCTGCTTATTTGTGCACATGTAAAGTGTGTGAGTCCACTGCTGGCTTTACAGTTTGATCTTTCCCGCTTTACTCCTTTAAAGCCATAGATCAGAATTGGTCAACAGTGAAGGGTGTCTCTGTAGTCCATCATTATGGACGGAATCACTGAACTGAGGCCTGGCTGTGCTTTCCAACTCTGGCAAGTCTCTTACCTTTCTCCTCAGAGTTTCAGTTTCTTTTATCTTTAAAATGGGGATAATTAAGCATATCATGGATGCTGGTCTGGTTAAGGCAATTTTTGGAAAAACAACCATAAAATTATATATGCATGTACATATTTTTGTTAATGGAAAAATCCACCTCATTCTTTCATCCAAACCTTTCTGAAAATTTTATTTAATGGGAAACCTCCCTCCTGCTTCAGTAAAACTTTCCTACAGTGTGGGGGTCCGCATTTGTTTTCTGTAAAAAGCCTGAGAGTAGATATTTTGACTTTGAGGGCCATGTAGACTTCGTTGCCACTGCTCAACTCTGCCATGATAGCGAGAGAGCCATGGGCGTAGGTGAACCAATGGTGTGGCTGTGAACCAAAGACCTGGCTGTGTGCTGATCACACTTTATTTATCAACACTGACATTGGAATATGATACAACTTTCATGTGTCATGAAGTACCATTTTTCTTTTGATTTTTTTCCTGAACTATTTAGAAATGTAAAATCCATTCTTTGTTTATAGGTCATAGAAAAACAGGTGGCATACCAGGCTGGGCTGGTGGGCAAACAGACCTGTTAGAGAGGCAGGCCTGGGGCTCATCAGTCTTAATCTTCCCTTATTTAAGCCTTTAGTTTTGCTTTTTGTTTGCATCTGACTTTGATTATTCTCTCTTAGGTCAGGTCTCATATCCTTGTTATTTGTTGTTTTTGTTGTTAAGCACACCTTTGTACTGATTGTTTTTTATAGTGTCTGTCTTAGACTTGTGTTTTCTTCTGCAGATACACACATTGTATTACATTATCATCGTGGGATAGAACAGGTCCTTGACATTTATCAGATGTGACCCTATATGAGGCTTTGCCCAAGTCATTTAAGAAAGCTGCCTTTTTCTTTTTTTCTTTCTTTTTGAGACAGAGTTTCTCTCTGTTGCCCTAGCTAGAGTGCCATGCATCCTAGCTCATAGCAATCTCAAACCCTGTGCTCTTGCCTTAGCCTCCTGAGTAGCTTGGACTACAGGCACATACCTCTGCACCTGGATAATTTCTATTTTTGGTAGAGACAGGTCTCACTCTTGCATAGGCTGGTATCAAACTCCTGAGCTCAAGGAATCAATGGCCCACCCCTCTCACAGTGCTAGGATTATAAATGTGAACCATTGCACCTGGTCTGGCTTTTTCTATTTCACCATTTTTTCAGAGGTTGTGATTGCATATTTGACCTTCTCTGTAAATTGCCACTTAAGAAACAGTATGAAAAGAACAGTGGATTTGCTGGCACTGGTGGATAGCAGTTGATTAAATGATAATCCCTTTAATATTTTTAAACTTACTAAGCAAAAGGACAAATTCTCTCCTTAAACGTAAGATGAGAAATCTGAACACTTCGTTGATTTGTTTAAGAACATCAATCAGATTCTTTTTTACAGATAGTCAGGGGACTAGAAGAAGAGTGGACATCCTAAGGGGGATTTGTTTCCCCCCCGTGAATTCTTTAGTCAGTCGAGATGATAGTATCGATAGCTGCCATCTTACATTGACATCTGATTTCCACCAGTATCTCTTTAGAATGAAGCTGTCAGTGTTACCCAGGAAGTGGTGACGATCTGTTCCAATTCCCCTCTATCAGGCCAACATCTGAATGAAGAAAGGGAAAAAAGGCCAAAAGATAGGAGCAGCAATGAAAAAGAGTCCCAAAGCCTTTGGATTTTTGCACTTTAATTCAGATATCTAACATAATTTATATGAAATAAAAATTATATCAATAAATCCTAAATTGTGATTAGAGAACAACATGTCCCGGCTTTATTTTGTGGTCTGCGCTTCAGCTGCTCAGCACTACCCAACATTCGCTGTCTGAATTCCTGAATGTGGGCTGTCGATTTGAAGTTACACGCAGAAATTATCAGGAAACCATGAAGATGTTTCTGACCTCTTTAATATTACATATATGTTCTCATTTACATGCTTGTGTGATCTGCTAATTTAAAATTGATGAAGGTGAAGTTTTTAACTAAAAAGCTCTGAATTGGGATAGTTGACAGTAGAACATTATATTCAGGCCTCATGATAATGCTTTGAAGGAGTGCAGACAGGGTATCTTTCTACAGCATCTTTGAGTGAAGGAGGAGGAGGCTGCAGAGGCCATGTCACCTGCCACCTGTCCACAGGGGAAGTGATGTCACTGGGGCGGTTACGATGCTAGAGTACTAACCAGCGTTCTGGGTTAGCAGGGCTCAAAGTGTGGTCAGAGAGCCCCGGTGGTCTTCAAGACCCTGACAGGGGTCCTGCCAGCTCGAAACTATTTCAAAATAATACTAAGATGTTATTTTTCTTTTTCACTCTCATCTTACAAGCATACAGTAGAGATTTTCAAAGGCTACATGACATGGTAAGATGTCATCATTCTGACATCCAGTGAGACAGACGCCAGTGTATATAATCTTGTGTTTTCTAGATTTCTCAATTTTAATGCCTAATATGATAAATGTTAATGGATCCATATAAACACAAGAAATTTGAAGAATGTAAAAGGGTCAAAGGCAATAAGTGTGAGGACAGCTCTTGTAGATATTTCGCTAAGACCATTTGAGATGGAATCTCATCTAATGCTGAAAACACCCCAGTGAGAGAGGCATTATTGTCATCTCCACTGAATACTGGGGATGAAGGCTTGGAGAATTAATGACTTGCAGAAGGTCACATGTGCAGTAAGCTGCAAAGCCAGAATTTGAACCTGGGTTTCAAGTTCTTAACTATTCTGCCAACTGTGCTGTCAGGCATGTTGTTCCTCAAGGAAGTGCCAGGAACACCTGGATTTTTCCATTAGCTTCTCAGAGGAGGAATTTCTCAAAATCTAGGCCATCCTCCAGGGAATATAAATATGAAGAATATTCTCATAGACAGTGTAAAACAGAGATCATGTTCTAGTGGTTTATAGGCTCAGTCTTCTACTATCTGAAAAGCAAAGCAAGTGGGTGTCCATTTTTTAAACTTAAGAAGATTTCACTTAAAAAATTTCAGATTGCCAACTACCCTTGAAAAATTGGGAGATCTCGCTAGACTGAACTGGTGTTCCCAAGTGGCCATAAGCAGCTGAAGCTTAGACCCGCTGCTCTCCTTAGATGAGACTTATATTCTCTAGCCTGCCACAGACCCCACCACTCCTTATTACCTCCCTTCACAGCTCATGTCCTTCATTTATGTTACCTGTTTGAGGTGTTTGGGTTAGAAACAGTTGGAAATGTTCTGTCTACTGCATTGTTTTTATAGGCCATCAGTGTCTAACATACTTAAAAACTAAAAAGACACTGGCAGGAAAAGAACAAAATCTATCCCACTGTGCTTACCCAGTCCCAGTTGTAGTAAAGACCTCATTGACAGCGCCAAATTGAGAGCAGGTTGCTTCTTTCCTTACTAAAGCATCATATCCTGATTCATTAAAGAATAAGGAGGTGCCAGTGAATTAACATTTATTTTTAAATGTGCAGCTCTTTCTTTTTTAAGGGTAATAGTGAAATAAGCACATTACACTCATTGGCCTCATTTTATGTTTATTTTAGTAATGTCTATTGTCCCCATCATTATCGTGTCTGGACCCTTTATGAAACTTAAAATGTCTCTGTGAACCACCTTGTACATGTTATATCAGTCATTTGAAAGAATTTAAGACAGTCAACCTAAAGGACTTCACTATCCTGGGCATGTGGATAAAATTATTAAATTTCACACTTTTATGCTTAAAATATCATCTCTTTTTAGCAATGAGTATTAAGTGTTTATCATAATTTTTAGACGTATGTTAGTCTGGCTCTTTTTTCTTTTGCATCTCCTCAGACTGGAAGTTTCATAAAGCTGATATTCCATCTGTTTTCTGTGTGTTCACAATGTATATTCTGCGCTTTCTATATAGCACTTAGCACATAGTAACGGTAAATAAAGGAGTTAATAAATAAATCAGTTGTGATAATTCATTTTCTATATGCAAGAATTACAAGATTTTCAGTAAATACCTGTTTTCAGTAAAAATGTTCATGCTTCCTCATTCAAGAGTTAAGTTGGAGAGAGACATTTGTTTTTTATTTTCCACATAAACATGCATTTATTTCTTTGTGTCAGTGTGTGTTTCACATTCTACTTAGGATAGTCCCCCCCTTCATGATGTGAGGTCAGTAGGCAAGTTGCACATCCACCTTGCTAAGAGTAAGGAGGCGCCTGTTGAGATCAGGATGCACGAAGAGGCTTTTGACTTGAAAATTCAGCACAGAGTCTCTGCCATACTAAAAGACGGTCATCCTGCTTTTGGAAAGGGCAGTTATTTGGCCATTAGAAAAGTCTCGTGTAGTAGTAGCTTTTAGGCGATGTCTACTGCAAAGGGGGCATCCCACTATTAACCTATTCCTGAAAGAGAAATACCATTGTCTATTAATACTACTGGAACTAAAGATGAATAGTGAATTGGCCTTGATCTGACAGTGACTTTGACTTTGGTAGCTCATCACTTTAAAAGGTTCTTTTATATTTATGAAAAAAAGCGTGACGTCAAGCCAGGGGGGGAAATTGGTATCAATATTTAAGACTAAACTTGTAGGTCTTCCCAAGAAAAAAAAAAGCCCCTTGTGTGAACAGTCTTTTTTTTTTTTTTTTTTTTTTACATGCATAACTAATTAGCTTAGGTTATTATAAGCAGGGCTGCTGTGATAAAGTTTCCGGTGGCGTCTCGGGATATCTCGTTTATAGTGCCTTCTCTATGCCAGTTAGTTTTCGAATTGGAGATACAGAAAGTAGAGGGAAGAATAGTCTACCGTTTCTCGTTGGATTGGGGCCACCTACAACGTCGTTATGCTGGAAATGCTAGAATATAATCACTATCAGGTGAGCTTTATTGTTATTCGTATTCAGCCTCTGAAATTTAATGCAATAAATAGATTAATCTTCCTGTTCTACGTTACTGTCATAGGCACACTGTTTTCAATAAGTACAAATCTACTCTTTTAATGCTGCTTATTATTATTTGATGACCGAAGTAGTAATTCAATATAGTTTTGAACTAAATAAATATTAGAAGGATATTTTTTCCCTCGCATGTGGCTGTGATCTCTTCATCGGCTCTTATTCATCCGTAGTTTATAACATTAAGGGAAAAGTGTCTTAAAATTGGATATCATGGTTTTGGAAATACAAGCATTTCTAACTCTATATTAACGTTTACAGGAAAGGAGAGAGATGATCCTGGTGGCTTATTGATACTTATGCCTTTAAAAACACGTACATCTAAGTGTTGTGCTTTTGAAAGAAACTGCTGGATGTGAAATTGCTTTTTACCCTGAGTTCTTTCCTAATTAAAATGTTGAATAATAATGTCCAAGTGAAAGTGGGAGGAATTAATCTACAGCTAGTTGATTTAATCATCAGAATGTTTGTGTTTATTTTCTACAACCATTTTACAGTTGGTTCTTAAAGAGGTTTTTTTTTAAAAAAAAAAAAGCAGAAAATTATTCTGTTTGCCAATGAAAGTGAAATAAACTGAGTTAAAATTCCTTCTAGATGGTTGTTTTGATCTTAATAAACCCTTTCAAGTATGTTGGGGAAATTTTTGCCCTACAGATAGTTTCAAACTTTTAATTATTAGATTTGAGAAGAAGAGCACACGATTTGAAAGAGATATATAATTAATTAGGAGGGCAACAAAATAGGGCAAAGTTTTACCCCAAATCCTACAAGTTAGTTAGACTTTCAACTTCAGCAATATCAAAATCCATTAGCACAGTGCCTGGTACGTAACAGGGGCTTACTAATTGACTGTCTCGGTGGACTGGTCAGCTTCATATTTGTGCCTGAAAGACGGAACCGTCTGCGACTCAAAAATAATGATGCCGTCTTCTTTTCCCTCCTTGGCTATGTCCAGGTGCAGACTCACCTCGAAAACCCCACCAAGTACCACATACAGCAAGCCCAAAGGCAGCAGGTAAAGCAGTACCTTTCTACCACTTTAGCAAATAAACATGCCAACCAAGTCCTGAGCTTACCATGTCCAAACCAGCCTGGCGATCATGTCATGCCTCCAGTGCCGGGGAGCAGCGCGCCCAACAGCCCCATGGCTATGCTTACGCTTAACTCCAACTGTGAAAAAGAGGTAATTCATGTCTCCTCTCCTCTCCTTTTCTTACTCTGAATAATTTGTCTGTTGGAAATTAGTCCTGCACTTATCTGTGGACTGTAGTCCGTCCACTTGGCCACGTTCACCAGCCTTTGTCTCCAACGCCCCAGCGTGGCTGTGGCGTTCTCTGGGTTATTGGATTTAGGGCATATGACGGGAGAGGGGGCTTGCTGTCACTGGAACGTGAAGGCAGGGACACTTTCCCCTGCCACTTGCTTCCTTCTTCCTCAGCCGAGTGCTGTCTTCTCTTTCATGCCTTTCACAGAGCGGTGAAAATGCAGAGAGGAGTAGGGAGGTGGAAAAGGAAAGGCAAAAATAGAACAGGTGTGGGACGGGCGGTTCAGAAGTTCCGCTTGTTGTGAATGTCTGGAATATTATTTTTATTTCTCTGTAAGTTGGGGGAAAAAGCCTAGAGCGTACGTAGATGGATTTGAATAATATAGCACATGAGAACTGAACACAAAACAAAATGTTCTGCACTCGAACTTAGCCAGAAGGCCAAGAAGCGATAGAAGTTTAATTTCTGGCTACATTCCATTCCATGTTAAAATTGCCGCTGCCCATTAAATCTGCTTTTGTAAAGACTGGATTGGAGACACGACTCAAACATACCTCCGAGCTAATGGCTGCATCAAAATTGGGAGAATTAAAATACCTGAGAGGAGAGTTGTGATTTAATGCCTGTTGTTTCCCGATTATGAGATGATGAGCTTCATTTTAAAGGACTTTTACTGTACTCTGAAATGTTTATGCGAGTTCAGAGGTGACTTTTCTCCAGTTGGACTGATAATTCCCACACTTCCAGAGGAACTAAGTCTTTTCCTCTGCGCCCAAACTGAGCATATTTCCTCCTCTTCCGCTGTCTGTATTTGTCATCTAGTGAGACCGTTCGCCACAAGCTCTTCCTTCATTCTTTCATCTCTTGGTCAATTCCACTTTGTTTGAAAGCTTAGTTCATCTCGTTGCTGTGTCGTCAGGCTCATGTGAACATGTCATTGAAAAGTCATTTTGCAAATCCAAGTCATGGGATGTTTTTGCTTTTGTTTCTGCAGGGATTTTATAAGTTTGAAGAGCAAAACAGGGCGGAGAGCGAGTGCCCGGGGATGAACACACATTCGCGAGCGTCGTGTATGCAGGTACTGAATGACTCGGCCGCCGAGGATGTAACACTTTGTAACGAGAATCTATATTTGTGCCCAATCACACCTTCCTGATGACTCAAGGGCTTTTTCAACCCCCATTCATTTATTTTTTATTTTTTTTAAATGGGGGAAAACTATGATTAAAGAATGACTAAGGAAATTAAAGTGTACTTTTCTTCTAAGTTGCTTTAAATCACCAAAAAGGTCTTAAAATTCCTGAATTGTATTAAATAAGATACAAAATATTACATGTCATTTGTGTGTGTACATGCCATCATCAGTGTATATATTATGCAAATTTGTAGGGTAACAATTGTCACTGAATATTGGTAAAACCAAGAAGTGTATATGTGATCCACATACGGTTTTATAAATGGAATATCACGGAACATATATTTTGAAACTGTGTTTATTATTTTAGTAATATTTAATGGATATTTTCCCAAGTAATTAAAGGTTCTTTTGTAACATCCTATTTAATAGACACATAAATTGTGCTATCTCCATTTATATATTTGTGTGTGTGTATAGACATATGAGAGATTAATATAACCAACAGAAGACTTTTTTGGGGGGTGGGGGAACTTCTGTATTTCCTATCAAAATGCACTACTTTTGTCTTAAGAGAAAGAAATTATTTTAAAATTCTATCACATCAAGCTCCGTCATTTTCCTTCCCTCAAAATAAAATTAAACATTACAAAGAAAGGTTCTTTGTCAGTCCCTTGGCCTAACTGCTTATTGACTAACACGGTTAGAAACTGTTAAAGACAAACAAGACAAACAACAGTGGTGTACCTAGAAATGGGAATAATAGTGTGCTAGCAGTTCCTTCTAACTAGCTGCCAGTTATTCTTCTCAGGGATGACTTAATGAGACTCACTTTTTGAGTATTTGTTATTGTATTCCTGGCACCGTGAACACTTTATATGGTTTGTACTGAAATCTCACAAAAATCCAATAAGGCAATAAATATTACTAACCCCTCCATTTCATAAATTTGGCAAAATGAAGTTCTTAATGATTAGAGGCCTTGCCCTTAATCTAAAAGGGTAGGGGAACCCGGATTCCAGCCCCCTGCTGCTGGAGCTCCTCCTCTTTAATGGAACTGTCAGGAAGACATAGAGGGGCATCCCTGCGTGTCCTGGGATGTCAGCATGTACCTAGGAAGCAATGTCAGACCCACAGACCTCCACCAGCTAGCTCAAATATATAAGGTGTTTACAAAGAAATGTTTTCACAGACTTGTCTTTGCAACTGCTGCAATGCACATGTAATCACTGTTGTTTATTATCGTAACTGATGTTTTGGTACTTTAGGAATAAAATTGATCTAGTGGGAATGTCAGCTCCACGACTGTAATGATAATCTCGTCCTGGTGCAGTCTTCAGGGAGTACTGAGCACACTGGCAGCTGTACAAGGAGAAACTTATTTTACAAGTCACTGAAAAATCAGTGCAGGGGTAGGCAGTGGCCTGGGCTCCAGTGTCCACACGTGCCTAGGAAGCCATCCGTGTTGTCCTTCTGCAAGCAGGATGAGGGAAGGGTATGAGGCATAGTCTTTAGGGAAAAGGAAGGTGGCAGCCATCATTCAAGATGGAGTTTCATCTTTCCTTTTTAGGGCAGGCAGTTTACATAGTTATTGAGGGCATGGGTTAAATTGTTGCTCCATTCTTCAATGTGTGACTTTGGTCAAGCTGCCTCATTTATTTCACCTGGAAAATCACTAAATCACTTCTCATTTATTTCACTTGGAAAATCACTAATCACTAAAATAATAATAGCCTCTTCCCTGGTAGGGTTGTTGTCAGGATAAATAACTTAGCCTATGAAAATACCAAAACCCAGTGCTAGGTACCTAGTACTCACTCATTTGATGTTGGCCTCAAGTATCGTTCTCATCAGCATCTCAACACCCATCAGTAGTGTTGATGGTCTTCAGTAATATTTAACGTTAGTGGGAAATGAAGGCTTACTTGTTAGACTCGAACTAAAGAGTATGATTATTTTGGGTAAGAAAGGACCATGGATCTCTTTTTGGGTTGTATTGCATAGTTTTTGTTTATTTCTGTCTCTCTTCCATTGCCCTTTTTCCTACAGATGGATGATGTAATTGATGACATCATTAGCCTGGAATCAAGTTATAATGAAGAAATCTTGGGCTTGATGGATCCTGCCTTGCAAATGGCAAATACGGTATTGATCTTCTTTCTTAAAGAAAATCTTGAGCTATTTCTACTGTTTTCTCCCCTTTTCTTAGACTTTTCATTTATCTCTGTAGCATGTTCATTAAGCAATTTATTAGTGATAAAATGGAGAATTAGCTCCGAATTACACATAAGTGACTTTTACGTTAGAAATTAAGAACTTTTTAAGAGTTTCTCAATAACCCTATGATAAAGCTTTAATATTCCCTGGAGTCCATGAAGACTTTCATTAGGACATTAGGTCTTCCATTTCCCCCTTCCATCTCACATCCAAACTTATTACACTGCAGCCAAGGCCCACTGTGGATTGTACTATGTATATTCATACTGGTATTCTAGGCAGCCTGAAAAACTTAATGTAGTTTTTAAAGAAGGGAGTTTTGGGGAATTTTTTTGTTTGTTTGTTAGTTTTTAAATATTCACAGGTGATGTAAGCCCAATGGGGCTTCTTTTCTTCAAGAGCAAAATTTACTCCATAAACAAGTAGTCCTACTTACTCTTGTATGGCCCTTATTTTTTTCTATAATTTGGAGTCTTGCTTGTATTATTTGTTTATTTATTTTTCTCCTTACATTTTTTGTTCTATGTTATTTGTTTTACCAAACTCCAACTGCGGATCTTATTTAGTTCTTGCAATAATTCTGTAAGTCAAGTTGGGATGCTGCCGTCTTCCTCGTTTTAGATTGTACCTATGTTAGACCGTCCTGCACGAGATTACGTAGCTTGGGTATGTCAGTGTCAGGCCTTCCTGGTAGGTCCTTGAATGTGCACTCCTTCCTTTTCCTTTTTCTCTGAGAGCAAGGAGAGTACCAGTGCTCTCTAATAACTAGTGTTTTAAAGACTAACATCTATTAACAGAAAAAGGGAATTATTGATTAATGGTCATGGAGTTTCATATTTACAAGATGAAATACTTTAGAGATCCATTTCACAACAGTGTGAATATATATAATGCAACGGAACTGTGCACTTAAAAATGGCTAAGATGCCAAATTTTATGTTTTATATATGCATATATATGTATGTATATTTTTTTGTTTTTTAAAGGAATACTAAATTCCAGTAGTTAATTCCTTTGGCCAAGGTAGTATCCTTACTTAATTTATACCAAAATCTTCAGAAAATTGATTTGTATAGTTACCATTTGATTCAGTTCCTTAAATTCACTTTCCCATCTTGATTCAGTCTTTCCCATCAGACCGTCCTGCATGAGATTATGTAGCTTGGATATGTCAGTGTCAGGCCTTCCTGGTAAGTCTATGAATGCGCACTCTGTTCCTTTTCCTTTTTCTCTGAGAGCAAGGAGAGTACCAGTGCTCTCTAATAACTTTCCCATCTTGATTCAGTTCCTTACTTTCCCATCTTGATTCAGTTCCTTAAATTCACTTACTTGCACTCTTGTCTGTAATATTTAGAATATGCCCGTGTCTCACCCATCTAAACTCACCCCCCACCCCGAGTTTTGAATACCCAATATTCTGCCATTCTGATAAATGTTTCTATGCTGGACTCTCCTCTTCCTTGTTGATCCTTGGTTGACTTCCATGGAACCATTCTGCTTCCAACTTGGTATATCCCATGGGACAGAATAGACTTGTCTGCAATTAGAAGCCTAGGATGGACATAGCATAACACTTGGGGGAGCTTGCACTAGGGAATCTATAAATATATTTGAAGACATGTCTTGTTATAATTTTTACACTTTTACAACATTTATAATGTTTCACTGTTCTAGCAGCATTGATTAGAAATGGCCCAGGCATCTCAAAAGAACGTTGCTTTGAGGGGGATCATTTTGCTAGTGATGTCAAGTAGGTAACTGAGCATGCTCATCAGATTGTAAAATTGGCATAATTTTATAAAAATCAATTGCTTTTTTTTCCTTTTGCAATTATGAAGATATTTGAAGTCATCTGACCAAATTTTGTACCCAGTGCATTAACCTTCGCTTGCATATCCTTCATATTTCCTACAAAAAATTTAGGCAGCAGGCTTCTTGGAAAACTCTGATGAAAGATCTGCCCTACCTCGCTAGGAAAGCAATAAAATATACCGGTTAGGATTTGGAGATTCGTAACTAGATGTGGTTCCAAATCCTAAGTCTGTTATTCGCTCTGTGACCTTGCATATTACCTTAGCTTCTTGAAGTCCTTTGTTTCCTCATCTGCAAAATGGGGCTGTTAAATACACTTACATCACGGGGTCGTTTCACCTGACAAAGTGTATGAAGCATTTAGCCTTGGCAACCTAAGTGGTACTCGATAATATTGTCTAGATTAAGTGTAATATATTAATTATAACATCAAATAATTTTAAGAGTATTTATTCAATTGATATTCATTGAGCACTATACTTTGTCAAGTTTTATGTTAGAATAAAATACTTAATAATCAAGATATTATTGATATCTCCTGACTGCTCCTGAACTGTTTTAAAGATAGATTTAGCATTTATTAATACACCTAGTAGGTGACCACGGTTGAGTGCGTTGCTATGGGATGGTGGGCAAGGTATGCTTCCTGTTTTCATGGGGCTTACCAGGCTAGAAGTGGGATACTTCTTTCACCCTTACGTGGAAAAGGATAATTCAGGAACAGGAAGGCCATCTGAAGGGAATTTCCAAATAGGAAAGATCCCCTGGGCAGAGTTGAATTAATATCCAGCCAAGGCCAGATGCAGTGGCTCACACCTATCATCCCAGTGCTTTGGGAGGCTAAGATGGGAGGATCAATTGAGTTCAAGACCAGTCTGAGCCAGAGCAAGACCTCATCTCGGCAAAAAATAGAAAAATTAAACTAGCGTGGCATTGTGATGAGTGCCTGTAGTCCCAGCTACTCAGGAATCTGAGGCACGAGGATCTCTTGAGCCCAAGAGTTTGAAGTTGCTATGAGCTATGA
Organism: Perodicticus potto; assembly: GCA_963574655.1. NCBI lineage: Eukaryota > Metazoa > Chordata > Mammalia > Primates > Lorisidae > Perodicticus > Perodicticus potto. The sequence continues at coordinate 42,493 of CAUYRH010128400.1, read as the reverse complement.
TACCATGGCATTCTAGCCTGGGGCAACAGAGCGAGACTCTGTCTCAAAAAAAAATAGAAAAAATACCCAAGAATGGTGGTATAAGCCTGTAATCTCAGCTACTCAGGAGCTTGAGGTGAGAAGATTCCTTGCGGCCAGGAATTTGAGGTAGCAGTGAGCTATGATAAGGCGATTGCACTCCAGGTGGGGATGACAGAGCAAGACTTTGTCTCAAAAAAAGAAAGAGAAAGAAAATTATCACTCAGGAAAGGAGCACACAGAAGCTACCCTCAGAAGTCACTGACTTTATCCCAGTATCTATTTCTTTCTCTGTTCCCATGTTGTAAAAAGCTAAATATGCCCCCTGTGAGGTCTTCTTACAGCAAAACTACTTCAACATTTTCTTATTTGGAGAGAAACAATATAACTTCAGTGTTAGAAGCACAAACCCTGAACTGGGTATCTGAGAGCATACTTGGGTGAGATATTTGACCTTTTTGCCTCAGTTTCTTTGTCTACAAAATGGGGCTAACAATAGCATCTACTACAATAGAATTAACATGTGAGTTATAAGAGGTCACTCACAAAAAGCATTTCAAATAGTTTAGCCCCAAGAAGCTCCCACTAAAGGTTGGTTGATAAACTTGTATTTTAGCTGTCAAAATCAAATAAAATCCTACTACAATCTATTAACGTTTTAACTTTTTCCCACAGTGAAGTTTTAACTTTAATGTTCTTCATGTTAGGTATTTTTTTCTTTTATTTGATTCTTTGAAATGCTATATTTCAAGTTATAAACTTTAAAAAAGAAAAAGTGGAAGGAACACTTAGAGAGGAAACTATCCTAAGGGAATTGAAGTCTAGAAATAACTATTCTGAGAACACAAGGGCCCTCTTGTACCATCACAAACAATGAATAAAAGTCCCAGTTTACTTGTGTTAACAGTGCTCAATTGATAGTCAGAGAAGGGGACCATCCAGAAAGAAAAAAATAATAACATTTTACAGTTATCATTGACTTGGAAAAATATTCATTTTGGTGGAGCAACACATTAGAGAAATCAGTTCAGACCCCAGCTGGGGCTCAGACCGGGCATGCTTACCTTCTCTTTATTTGTCCTAATTAGACTGTAGCCTTTTCCTTTGCCCACTATGCAACTTGTCTTCTGGAAGTGAAATCTTTTCCATCAGGTTCATGTGCTGGATTAAAACCCAGAAAGAATGCAAAATATCCATGTTAAGGGAAGATGTCTTTTCCTCTTCCTGAGCTTCAAAGGTGTTATTTTGACCTAATTGTAATGCTAATTGTATTTATAGGTGAATTTCTCTAACCCAGAAGAAGAACCACAGAATCCTTTCCTTAAAATGCAAAACTAGGAGAATGGCTTTTAACAAGGAAGCCATACTATTCTAATCAACCTTCCTTTTAGTAGCTTCAACAAATAATAGCTTTACTACTTTAACAAATAAATTAGTACAACAGACATATGCCACCGTTAGGACACAGTGGCACTGCTGACATTTGGGATAGAGAAGTGTTTATTGTGGGGAACTGCCCTGTGCATCAGAAGGTTTAGCAGTATCCCTGGGCTTCCATCTATTAGAGGCCAACCGTACCTGCCCCCAGGTGTGACAACCAAAAATGTCTTCCGATAAACTGGATGTGATCTCCACTAGAAGCCCTGACTTGGGATAATGAGTGGTCAGCTCGGCCCTGCAGATTCCCTGATTTCTGTACTTTGATTTGCATTGCAATCATGGTAAAACCTGTATTTTGCAATTTGAATTGCAATCTGGGAAAATGGGTCTAATGATTGACTGTATATAGGCAGTCCCCGAGTTACAAACATCCAACCGACATGTGGCTTGCACTTGCATACAGGTAACAGGTAAATGTACCTGTTTCTCCTTACACACAAATTCAACTTAAGAGCAAATCTACGGAACCCATCTCATTTGTAACCTAGGAACTGCCTGTACTTTGTAATTAACATAGCATGTAGTTTTCTTGAGCAAACCAAAAATAGCTTGACTGTCCTGACTATGAAGTGTGAATCCTGTGTACTTTCTAGAAAGTTCTAATACTGTATTATTATAGTAGCTACTACTTATTGATAACTTAAGTAGAGGCACGGTGTTTCACTTGCTATATTTCCATCAATTCTGATAAACCCCTGTGATATGAATGACAGGGACATTAAGCCGCAGAGAGTTGAGAAAACTTGCCTAATACCACACAGCAAGTCACGAACAGAGGCAGGATTTGTATTTGGGTCTTTGACTTCTACATACAGGCTGTTCACCTCTGTGTTACTGTCATAATTTGTAGATTGGAGTATCCACATCTGATGAGTGAGCACTAGGTAGTTATTTCCGCGGTCCACTTGGAGAGGAGTTAAAAATTGTAGTCTCTAACCGGTTGATGTCAGCATGTTGACACTGCTGCCCAGTATTCCTATTAAAATGTGACATGAGTCCCCTATCAAAATCCTTGATTCAGCCATGGTAAGAAACTTGGCTTTTCCTTATCTGAAAATCAAATAAAAACATATGCAATGTGCCATTCTAGTTCTGTGTCTGGCCCAAAGTAGGTATCCACAAAAGTAGATGATCCCCAGCAAAATATTCCTGCATGTCCAATGCAACCCGCTCCTAAGCAGCAAATACTGGGAAAGCAGCCAATGCAGGAAATGTTTAAAGCAGGTAGAGGCTTTAAGCTACTTTTTGGACGGGAAGTAACAATGTCTGACCTCCACGGCGTGGCTGATGCAGCACCTTCTCATAGAGAGTTAGTTCCTCTCCCTTACTGGTCAGCACCGCCCTGCCGCAGTCCACGCTCATGACGGCCGTCCTCTCTGTGGCTTGTCACCTCTCCCAATCCATGTCTCTCTAGGTGTCCCTCCAACCCCCATCTGCTCTCTTTCCTATCCTGTATGTCCTTTTTTTTTTCCTTTTAGAATAGTTAGAAAATCTGTTCTTGCTCCAGAACAGCTCAAAAGTTGATGTCTGTTCAATGTAGATCCATTGATAACTTGGAGATTTATACCACTTGCTGTTATTTATCCCTAACAAATAATCATCATAACACAATTGCATGTTTTGCATACAATTTGCATATGGAAACAATATATAAGAGGGTGCCAAAAAAAGCGTACATACTTTAAGAAAGAAAAGAACTGTATAAAATTGTAATGCTCAATATATACCAATATATACCGATACCAAACCATGAAACCCGGTCCTACTGAGCAACTCTTATAATTGCAGATGTCAAACATGACCTGAGTATTATAAATTTAATACAGTTTTTTTCCTTTCTTAAAATATGTATACATTTTTTGGCACCATCTGTATATATGATTTGCATTTCTAGAACTATGGCAATAATTTTGTTTTTTAGTTTATTACTTTGAATTTTCAAGTCAGATTCTTGGTTCATTTGAACCCAGCAGTTCTCCTCAAATCTGAAACTCTAGGAAGTCAGAGGAATAAAGCCTTGGAATCCAGAAAGGTTACCAGAATCACAGCAGCTTTGTAAGTTTTGTCTCTCTGGCCCTTTGCAGTGCTGTGTTGAAACACGTGAGCGCCTTTCACTTTGTATTAAATTGGACAAGAATAAAACTGAATACACACAGAGCAAGGTTGACCCGAAGGAGGTGACCTATTTCAAATAAAGCCACTTAGTGAAATGACAGCTAATAATCAAAGTCACTTTTTATCAGTTCCTTAGTTAGAAGGCTTCGAGACATCGTTCAAGGGCATTTTCTATGACTGCGATGTCTACTTTATTTTTTGCATGTGTGTTATGCTCTACGCACATGCTATAAATGCTGCCTTTAAAAAGGAGCAGAGGAGGAGCTGGGCACTGCTGGCGTGTCTGTCTTTCCTGCCTCACCCCCCATCCCCGCAGAGTCCATGTCAGATTTGCCTGTGGGGAGGTATCTTATCCACATACACCCTCACCCCATCTCTTTAGCTAGGGCTTCAGTTCGTAGAGTATACATTCAGAAGCCATCGTGGGAATAGATGCAAATGGTTACCAGTGAGGAGAAGCATTTTTGGTTCTATTTTTATTTCATGGTGTATTTTCATCTGCACGTTCATGGTCATTTGAGAGGATGAAATGTGCTCTATTGAGGACAGGCTTTACTCGATACCACTTGATCTCTAAAAACTGTAATCACACTTTAGTGCTTTCTGAATATACTTTTGTCAGATGGAGAGCAAAATTCAGAGTGAAATCAAGAAAGAGAAGGGCTAAGTGACATAACGTTTTACCCTGTATTCATGGTTATAGAAATTGTTTGAATCTGGGAATGGGTAGATGTTTGTAGTGGAAGTTGTAAGGTCACTTAACTATTTCTTCATAGTTATTTATTTCAAACTTCATTTCATAGCGGGGGCAGAGGAATCACCTTGGACCTCTTCTACAAAAATGGGCACATAGAATTGCTGCCTCCAACTCGTTATAAGGAAATACACAATAGAACAGAAGGACATCGTGAAATGTTGAGGCGGGGGATGAATTCAGTACTTTAAAACATCCAATTCACAGCCAGAGGAAAAAACTGTTCAGCAAGCTTGGGCAGCCCAATTTCTATTATTCTTGTAAAGTCTTTGGGCTCCCTCTTGTGGCTTTATGAAAAATTTCAATTACAAGGAAATTTTCTCTATAGTAACAAGGAAGTAATTTCTAAATTTTCTCTATAGTAATAAGGAAGTAATTTCTTTTCCAATAAGAAAACATGTGTTATTGCTTTTCTTTATAAAAGAAAGACAGAAAAGAAGGAAATGACGACTAGAGGGAAGGAAGAACATTTGACTTTGATGGAAAAAACTAATTTGATGAAAAAAGGCCATCCCACATAGAATCCTATTTTATGATAATAGTCAACACTTATTAAAGATCTACTATATCCTACTAGTTGTACTAGATAATACATTTGACAGATTATCCATTGTCACCATGCTCAAAATATAAACTTGTTAGAAGGTAGTATAAGCGTATCATGGTGTGAGTCTCCCCTTTCTTCTCTTAAAGGGAACCAGCTGAGGAAACCATATAGCTCTAATTAGCTGCGAGTGAATGAAAAAAATAACTATCTCATTTTTTTTATTTAAAAAAAACATTTTTTATCAAATCATTTTTCTTAAATGAAGCCTGGAATAGGATGTGTGTTTTGTCTGAAGCACTTACTAATTGTTCAATAATTCTGTTGTTGTTTCTCTCTCTTTAGTTACCTGTCTCGGGAAACTTGATTGACCTTTATGGAAACCAAGGTTTGCCACCCCCAGGCCTCACCATCAGCAACTCCTGTCCAGCCAACCTTCCCAACATAAAAAGGGAGCTCACAGGTAAATACCCAGCAAATGTTCCTCCTACTGTAGAATTTCTGTTTACTTCTGAATTAGACAAAGTCCGTCACTATAGAGACATTCAGATTATATCCAACTCATGGACTTTTTAAGGTCTCTGTAGCAGTAAAAACATAGTGCAATATATTTTAAGAGCAGGATTTATACTTGCAAATCCTGGTCTCCAGTACCTCTTGAGAGACCAGGAATCAGGGCCATCATATTCATGTCACCAATCACTGTGTCTATAGCTGCTGTCTCCTTTGGGTTGGGGGTAGCAGGTAACACGTTCAGCCGTGTCTTCCCCACCCCCCAACCTGATGGTTCTGTTTCTTGGCCAATTCCTAAGAGGCATTTGGGTTGGAGAAACCTGGTCTGAATTTTCCTTGGACATAAATTTGAGCCCGCAGCTGAGATGTAAGAATATTATCTCCTACATCTTTTGATTCCTCCTGTTATTTTTGCTGTATCTTCTTTGTTACACAGAAGAAAAAATAAATTATGGTGGCATGGGTATTGTTTTTTCTTGAGGCAAGTGTGAAATTACCCGTTTCACCACTTTGTTTAATGCTTTAGGGGAGGAATTTGTCAGAAACCATGTTGAAACTGGCATCCTACCATGGTGAATTTGTTGGCTCCTACCTCACCCCCCCCCATTTTATTATTTGGTTCTCAAATCCTGCAAGATTAGGGTGAACAGACGGAGAATACAGAATATGCATTTGGTAGAGGAAATTCCTGTGTATTCAAGGATGTCTTTAAAAAAAAATTATATCAGAAAGTTGTAGCAGGAAAAAGACATTTAATAAAAAGTAATTGATGTAGTTAAAAAAGGTAATTAATTAATAAGTAAAACTCATCCCAAACCAAAAAAAGGAGTAATTAGCCTGTGAGAAGGGAAAAGTACTGTAAGACAAGAAAACAAGAAGCTTAAGCGTTGCTGAAGTAGAGGGTGTGTGAGTCACATCAGCCTGTCATGTTCTGTATAAAAAAAGAAAAAATAGAAAATGATTTAGATTGACCATCACAATTGAAAGAATTCAGCTTCTGAGTTATATATGTACACATATATGCATGCATATGTGCATATATATACATATATAACACTCATATAATAAATATATGTGTGTGTATATATATATATATATATATATGCTTCAGCAGCTATAAGTTATGCTAAAGAGATTTCTATTTTGAGATCAAATTCTAAGTTATGATAGTATAATGCTTAAGATACCACTTTTGAAAAGAAAATAGAGCTTTCTGAATCCCAGGATTGATCAAACAACATGTTTAATTTTTTAACAATTTTGTTTTGTTTTTCTTTCTGTAAGGCCGAAAGTAATCTCTTATCACAGAGAGTTCACAGGAATTGCTATGCAGATAGAATTTTCCAAATGGGGGTGTCACCAAATGCCTCTGTACGCTATTCCTATTTTTGTTTTTGTAGAACACAAACTCGTAAATAGTTGCTCATAAGAGTCATTAAGAGATTTCGGTATAGTTGGTTTTACTGAGTCTGATCCCAGTTTCTGGAAAAGTGAGTTCATTTCTATGAACCAGTCAGAGGACAGAGAGATCCAGTTTGGAGCTTTTCTGTGCGATTTTTATGTCAGTGTGTCACAAAGACATCTCAAAAAGACCAAAAAGTTCTATGGCCTACAAAGAAAAACTGACTCCTGATAACAGAATACCAACAACAAATTTCCATAGTTTTCTTCTTCTTTATTTTATTCTTGTTGGGTGCCTGTGTATGTTTATTACATTGTTACTGGTTTTTTACCATTTCATGGAAGCTGAGTTTTTGCAGACTGTAAACAAAGGGTGCCAAAAAAAAAAAAAAAATGAGTGCATATTTTTAGAAAGGAAAAAAAACTGTATAAAAAATTGTAACAATCAAGTGACGTTTGACTTCTGCACTTACAAGAGATACTATACTATACGAGATAAAAACCTTATCGGTGTAGGTTGAGCATTAGAATTTTAATGCAGTTTTTTTCCTTTCTGGGAATGTGTATACATGGTTTTGACTCCCTCTGTATTTGCTATATATTGTTTTTGAAAGTGCAAGCTTTTAACAAGACATCATTTAAAAGCCATGTTTTTACGTGGAGTCAAGTCAGACCAGCTTCCCTAAGGTTAGGGCATGAGATGTTTTGCAGTTGATGTGGTTGTGCCCCTCGAACAGTTCCAGTTTCTAATGACTTCATTCATGTGCACAGCGTGTATTTTTCCCACAGAGTCTGAAGCAAGAGCATTGGCTAAAGAGAGGCAAAAAAAAGACAATCACAACTTGAGTAAGTTGATTTTATTTACGCTCCTGACATCGGATGTTGGATTGAATGCTCTCCCACACATCAAAACAGGTTTCCAGACATTTTGCAGGAAAATTGATTTCTGTAGCTATGCAAGGTACTTTATGGGAAAAATTGTCTTTCAGAGAAACTAAGGTATATGGTTTTTCTCCACTTTTATTGCAAATCAGATTGAACTTCGTATATATATTTGTTTTCAGTTTCTGAAGAGTTTTATTTTTCTTGTTTGTAGTAGTGGTGGGGTTGGTTTTGTTTTTTTAGGGAGAGGGAGACTCCCCATCTACTCAATTATAAATATCACTCACACTGGAACTTATTAACAAAAGGGGATTATGGGATCACCTTCTCCAGTGAGATTTGAAAGAAAAACAGAAGGGAAGAAACAGATCTGAAGCGAACGAGTGGATGAAGTAGACTCCTCAATTTCTGACTTTACCTGAGACTTAAGAAAGAAAATCTTGTAACATGTAAAATATTTTTATGTATTTAATTTAATCTTGATCAAACCTTTAAGTTTTCTCCTATGAAAACATAAATTTTTGTGTAATATAAGCAAGATAAGAGCGGCTACAAGGCAAAATACAGTAACAATAAAAGGATTAGGTTTGGAAATAGTTTGTGTATGAATTTCTTATCTCATATCCTCTTTTTTCCTAAATTGACTTTTGAGACTATGATTTATAACATAGATGCTTTCTCTTTATAAAAATGATAAAAGCCCAAGTTCCCTTTTAATTCCAAGATATATGCAAGTTTGTTTTAATTTGGTATTTCTCTTCCTGAACTTTTTCTATGTATTTAAAATACATAAAATACATTTATTTTCTATGTACAGAAAATAAATAAGTAGCGTGGTTTTGTGTATGTTTTAACACAAACCGTATCATGTTGCCCACGTTCCCTTGCCGCTTGCTTTTTTTACTGAATACTATGTTCTGAAGAACTTTTACTGTTAGGAATATAGATATATTTTCTTTTTAAAAAATGACTGCATAGTATTCCATGGTCTGAGGGTATGATGTTTAATAATTTTCCTGCTGCTCGGTGTTTACACTGTTCCTGGTTTTTTTCTGTTATAAACAATACCACAGTGAACATTCTTATACCTGCTATTTGTATAGAGATTGTTTGTCTAGGTTCGTGTTACTGAGAAATGGATTTCCCTGAGGCCTGGCTGGTGTAGGTTTTTAATTTTAGGAGCTATTGACCTCCGCAGTTTTCACATCCAGTATGACAGCTGACATCTTTTCCTCATGTTTTAACCAAAAGATACGGACTGATTATCCCTTAGGCCTTCTCCAGCTTCCAAGAGATATTCCAATATCTCTAAGACATTTCTTCTTTTAAAACACCTTAGAAATAAGATAATTCATTATTATCTAAAACTTTACTTCACTGAGATGTGGAAAACTAAGTTGCATCTTGTCAAAAACGACAGATGCTTTCAATGAGGCAACTGCAATTCCAAGTTCAGGGTTGTCAGTAAAATGCAAACCTGATTATGTCAAACTCGGGGTGGGGGGGGCTATAAAACAATCTAAAAGTCTCCGCTAACCATTGGAAATTAATATTCAAGATTAGGTTATCCCTTGACCTAGCTCTTCTTCTTCTGTGACTTTGTTTTGGAGGAACATTTGCCAAAATGTGTTACATTGTTCATTTTCCTGCTTGTTCTTTCCAGTGTTTGTTGAGCTCCCATTTTGTAGGAGGCATTTCTTAAAAGAATGTGAACCAGACAAATGACCTTCCCACCCTTAGGAGCTTACCTGTGACCCAGGGATTGCCTACCATTTATTACTGAGTGAGAAAAGCAGGCAGTGGACTAATGTGTAAAATGCCCCATTGTGTAAGAAGAACACGCTGGGCAAGAGTGTGTTCCTGTGTGCATGTCCACGTGCTTGTAATTTTGCGTGGGGCAGGATTCTGCCATCACCCCTCATCAATGACAGGGTCCTCAGGAATGCAGATATTGGGTGATATAAAGAATTGGCTTTGGCTTGGTGCCCGTAGCACAGTGGTTACGGAGCCAGCCAGGTACACAGAGGCTGGTGGGTTCGAATCCAGCCCAGGCCAGCTAAACAACAATGACAACTGCAGCAACAACAAAAGAATAGCCGGGCATTGTGGCGGGCTTAGCTACTCGGGAGGCTGAGGCAAGAGAATCGCTTAAGCCCAGGAGTTGGAGGTTGCTGTGAGTTGTGACACCATGACACTCTACCCAGGGCAACAGCTTGAGACTCTGTCCCCCCCCCCAAAAAAAAGAATTGGCTTTTATCTTTATACATGTTTATGTTTTTTGAAAATTTTTACCAGTGCATACCACCTTAATAATAAATAACTGGGGAGGGAAGTCACTGAACTAAAAATAAAATGTTGTACATCTAAATGTTGACAGGGAAGGAGGTCACCAAGATGTGCAGTGAGAAAGGAGAGAGGCAGAGTATGTTTAGTGGTCCTTTGCTTGGAATGGATCATTCTTTATTCAGCGTGTGTATGTTGAGGGTCTACGATGTGGTAGGCACACGGGGATGTGGGATGCAAGTGTGGGTAAACACAATAAATGAAGGAAATATGTGACTATTAGGCTGGAGAAAGTTCTGTGAGGAGACAAAGGGCAGGCGAGGGGATTTAGTGTCAGCGTGGACACAAGCTAACTGGTCACCACCTGAGGGAGATGAGGGCAGGGTCACTCAGGCATCCAGAGAGAGAGAGTTCCAGAGCAGCCATGTGGCCAAAGTTGGGGAGTGTGTCTGGCATGGTTGGGGACTAGCAAGGAGCTGATGGGGCTATGGAAGAGGAACCGGGTGTATCACAATGGGAACTGCGTCAGGGCGGGAGAGTAGAAAATGAGGAGGTCAGGGGAGGAGGATGCCTCGGGGAGGCTTTTCTCTAGGACAGTGGTGTTCTCAACTTTCCTAATGTTGCAGTGCATTTTCATTGTTAAAAAGGGGTCACAACCCACAGGTTGAGAACCACTGCTCTAGGAGAAGTACCAGGTGATAGGAATGTTTTAAGCAAAGAGGTGACATGCTCTGATTTACGTTTTAATTGATTTAACAGAAGCCCTCTAGATGCTGGAGATTAGAACAAAGGGAAAAGAACCAGGCAGCCTGGGTGAGGTAGGCATGCCAGTTAGGAGGGTTGAATAAGCCGAGCAAAGGATGACAGTGGCGTCTTGGGTAGCAGTGGAAATTGGATGTGGACAAATTCGGGAAATATTGTAAAGGTAGAGTCAACAGATTTGATAATGGATCCGACGTGGGATGTAAGAGGGAGAGAGGCTCGGTATTGAATGCAAGGCTCTGGCCTGAACAGCTAGAAGGATGTGGTTACCATGGAGGCCGATGAGTTGCTGTTAAGCCTGGAGATGGAGCAGGTTTGAGTGGGAACGATCAAGAGCTCACATTGGGACGATTTGGTCTGTGTGTTAGATCTCTGGTGCAGACAGGGAAAAGTCAGATGTATGAGTCTGGAGTTCCAGGGGGATGTCTGGGCTGGAAAGAGAAGTATGAGAGTCATTGGTATATATGTGGTTTTCAACCCATGAGACCAAATGAGGTCACCAGGAAGGGAATGTCGTCAAGAAGAGGTCCAAGGACTTCGCCCTGGGTGTGCAGCTGTGTCACCATGCGTGTGTTTATTTTCGAGGCATAAAAATAGTCCGAAGGGATATATAAGAAACTTAACAGTGGATTATAGGAGACTTTTATTTCACTTGATGTATTTCAGTATTGTTTGAATTTTTATGATTATTGTGTGCCTGGGAAACAAATAAGAAAATGTCCTGCCTCAGAGTCTTGGAAGGGCTTAGTTCGTGGTTCAGGAATCCCAAAATTCCTTCTTCAGAACCATCGACCATCACTTATGGTTTCTGTTTTATAGAGGTCTCACGATGAGACTTAGTATTATATAAGACCAATTTAATCATTGGAATAATTTCTCAGCCAGGATATACTGCAATCCACGTTGAAAGCAGTGAACAACATTATTTATCTAAGTGTACAGAATATTATGGGTCAAATATAAGTACATATTACGGTATGTAAAGTAAAAAAAATAAATATATTGGCAAGGCACAGTGGCTCACGCTTGTAATCCCAGCACTTTAGGAAGCTAAGAAGAGAGGATCACTTGAGGATAGGAGTTTGAGACCGGCCTGGGCAACACAGGGAGACGTCATCTCTACGACAAATACAAACTCAGCAGGGCGCAGTGGGGCACATGCAGTGCTGGCTGCTCAGTGGTGAGACAGGAAGACTGCTTGAGCCCAGGAGTTGAAGGCTATGGTGGGCTGTGATCTCACCACTGCACTCCAGCCAAGGTGACAGAGAAAGACTCTTGTCTCAAAGGAAAAAAAAAAATAAGTGAAATATTAACCACTTTAATCCAATTTTTTAGATGTTACATTGTTTGGACTGTATTTGCTATACTGCATGAGTTAGAAACATTTACTATCTCCTATGCCATACCATGTCATCCTCCCTGAAGAAGATGAGGATTTAGTTGAATTTGCAACTGGATTTATAAAATGGGAATGCTGTGAAGGTGCATAGCATAGGTGAAAATGCTAAAGTTAAGTGCTAGGGCTGTGCTGCCCAGTAGAGTAGCCATTCACACTACCTGTGCCTGCTGAGCCCTTGAAATATGGTGGGTCCAAACTGTGATGTGCTTTAAGTGTCAAATATGTGCTGGGTCCCAAAAACTTAGTATGAAGAAAAGAATGTTAATCGGATTGTATACCTTTTTGTATCGATCTCTTGTGGAAATTATAATATTTTGGATATAACGAGTTTGACAAACCATTGAAGTTAATTTCACCCTTTTTTTTACTTTTTTAATATGGCTACTAGGAAATTTAAACTTACGTGTATAAACTTGCATTATATTTTTATTGGGTAGCACTGAGCTAGAGCAAGGGCTTTTGCGTGGCCCAGAAGTGAAGAAAGTTTTTTTAATATTTTTTAGATGGTTAAAAAAAGTTAGAATAATAATATTTTGTAACAAGTGAAATTTATATAGAATGCACATTTCAGCATTACAAGTAAATCCCAATGCTTTCATTGGCAGACTTTCCTTGCAAAAAATTGTACTCAGCTGTTATTTCTTTAATTTTGTCACTAAAAATGTGTAGAAATTTGATTTCTCTCTGTTTATGTAAGTACCTATATAATATGCTCAATTTTACTACTTGGCCAGCAGAACCAAAAGTACTTATTGTCCAGCCCTTTGGAAAGTTCGCTGACCCCTGCTCTGTAGGGTTTGCTATAAGTTTGGGCTGTTTACCACCTTTTGCCGGATGTCCTTGCCAAGTCCTTCCTACCTGTACCTCCAAGGCAGTTGTGTCATTTTTAACTGAGGATAGTAACTCTGATTTCAGTGTTATAAGAGCAAATGAGAAATTGTATATCAAAGGGATTTGTCAATGATAAAGTTCTTTACAAAAGTAGCTCATTTTTTTCATGCTCTAACCTCAATCTTAAAAAACATGATAAAAACAGGGGGAAAAATAGGTTCAAGTTTCTGTGGTCCTGACGTGGTGAAGTTAATATGCATGTGCCTTTAATGAGATATGCTAAAAGCATTGTGGCATTGTTACTAATAGCCTTTTCCTGTGCTCTTTTCTTGAAGTCGAACGAAGAAGAAGATTTAACATAAATGACCGCATTAAAGAACTAGGTACTTTGATTCCCAAGTCAAATGACCCGTGAGTACAATTGCATGTTAATCTGCCTCATATATTTTTCATACCTTAATGTTTTTTCCTATGTTGCAAAAAATGCAGTTATAAAAACGAGAGTAAAGAAGTCTTCCCCCTCCCTTTGATTTCATTCCTAAGTGCTTCTTAAACCTTGCTTTTGGTTAGTCTCGTCAAACTAAAATTTCGACAGAAGTGCAGTGAATTGCATAGAAGGATTGTTGGACATGAGATGGTCCCTTTGGGTGCGAGGAGGTGGCTTTCTGAAATCTCTGAGAATTCTTGGCAAACAAATACAGAGCTACTAAAAACAATTTCTTTTAGCAGTTCACGCAGTACAGAGATTTCAATAGCTCTTAAAGAAGGTTTGTTGACTATTTGCTCTTCAGCTTGTATAGGGTATCTAACTAGGCACTGATGAACAGCTATGGGAGACTTTAATTGACCTTTTTGTCTGTTTAATGATATTCAACAGCCAAAAGATCAATTGTTCTAATGAAAACTTGCATGGTCTTTTGTATGTTTTACCAATCTAGGTGGGAAAAAGTAATGCTTAATCCTCTTACTAAGTACAGGTCAGCTAATTTGAATTTTGGCTTTTGATCTCTCTGTCTCCTCCCTTTCAGGGATAACAGCTGTAAAGATAATTTTATCAAGTCTTTCCTGCCAGCCTTACAATAGCCTGTAACATCAGCAAAATAGGACAACAAACACACGAATTTATCCATTAGAAATCGGCCCATTGAAATAAAGGACTAGACAGCGTATACATTTTATTGACCCCACAGGCATTCTATAAAATTAGCCTTTGAACATGACCTTTTAGCTACCTAATAAAATGTGAAGACGAAATCAAGCATTATTCATGCAAGGCTTATTAGATTTGCTATTCACATTATCGTTGGAGAATTTGTAACAAAATAAAATAAAATCATACCTTTTGTGAGGTGGTTTTGATGAATGTGCAGGCCCAATTCCATCTTCCCCATTTTGCTTTCCTGGGTTTCAAGGAAAGGCATTTTTAAACCCGAAACATTCAAATTCTCAGTTCTGCAGCACAAATTTCTCCTACTACAGGGCTGTGACCTTCATTTCCTATAGTCAGTCTTGCATGATAGTTGAAACTGAATTCCCATTTTCCTGTTCTTTATCAGCTTTCACTTTTTAGCATATTCTTTTAAACTGTAGCATGTGAATCTCTTTAGTAACATATTGTGAAATTATGGGACTGTAGTGAAAGCCTCTATTTGCATATCTCCTTTTTCCATTGTATTAGAATACTTATGTGTTTATAATCTGAACCGATAATGATCTTTAATTGTAGGCATTGTTTCAAGATAAAACAGACTATAAGTTATATGCTGGTTTTCCCACACCAGGTTTCTAGAATGTACCTCGGGGATGCTATAGAGATACACAGTCTTACTGATGAGTTCACTGCCCCATATTCTTTCTTCCCCTAGAGCAAAAGTGCTTTTGTTGATTTTATGTATTAGAGATGTATGTATACTTCTGTATGTGAAAAGAGTCCCTCTCATTACCAAGAAGAAAAAAAAAAAAGGAGGTAGAAAAAACTCCTCCTTTAAGCCCAGAAGCATAATTGGTTGATTGAGTCTCCTAAGGAAGCAAAATGCAAAATAAATGGTTGAAATAATTGCTTCTTAAAAACTGAGTGGCTGCTTGAATTTTTGGTTACTGGTTTCTCACCTTGCTGGCCTAAGTAAGGCATCATTCATCATAATTGCATCTCTCTTTTTTCAGCTGTGAAAGTTACTGTTACTTTGATTTTAGCTCTGAACGTTAAGTCCCTGGGCTTACCATGGGTATCTCAGGGCACTTCCCTGGGTTGCCATCTTTGGTGCTCAGACCCCAGGGACCAGCCCCAGCAAATTCTCTGGGGCCTGTATCTGTCCCTCTCATGGGAGAACTTCTGTTATTGTTCTTCACCTCACTCATATGAGGATCAATTACCTGGTGGCTTGTTTTAATGGACCTCCCTTCTCAGGTTCCACCTGGTACTTCCGATCTGCTTTTAGCAGCTGCAGATGTTGGGGAGATGGTTCACTGTTTGTCAAATTGTTGTTGTTTTCATCATTATAATTATGTCATCATATGATGAATATTGTCTATAAAAAGGTTCGGATTAATTTAAACAATATAAAAACATTACTTTTACTGTTGTAATTATAGTTCATTCTTTATTGTTTTTCTGGAGTGCTTTAAATTTTTTAATGTGCTTTCAGCTACGTTTTAATGGTGTCCTTAATTTTCTCATATATGAGTACGTTGGAGCCAGACTGATTAAGAGCTGAGAAGCACCAAGCTCAGGCTGCCTGGGTTAGAATTCCAAAACAGTTTCCTATTGGGTGTCTGACCTGGGATAGGATATTTGCATTTTGGTGCCTCACTGTTCTCCTTTTTTTTTAAAAAAAGGATATCAGAATTATCCTATCTAGTCTGGTTGTTTGAGGACTCAGTCAGACAAGAGGAACTATGGTATAGAGCAGGGGTTCTCAACCTTCCTAATGCCACAGCCCTTTAATACAGTTCCTGTGGGTCATGACCCACATGTTGATAACTACTGGTATAGAGATTTAGAACAGGGGATCTAAAGCCAGGTTCTTGAAGCTGCCTGGCAGCTCTGTGACCTTGGGAAAATTGATTAACCTCTCTGTGCCTTAGTTTCCAATCAGTAAAATGCGGATCATATTAGTACCTATGGAGATTGTTATGATTAAGTGAATTGTAGAACACTTTAAAAAGTACCCCAAACACAGTAAATGCTATTGAAAGATTGCTATGATACATATTATTAATGGAGTGCATGCTCCCTTATTTGAACTGTGTTTTAAACTGTTCAAAACACATATGTATGAAGTACCTCCTTTGTCCCAATATCCTACTTCTGAGGCTGCTTATACAAGTGTAATATCATCATTTTGTAGAAGAGGAAATGGATACAGAGAGGTTAGATAATCTGCCTGTGATAATTCATGACAGAAAAATCTAAGGATGCCACTTTTATGTCATGAACTCTCAAGTAGTGAGATCTCATATAATTTTTTTTTTACCATAGCTTATTCTGTGTGAGTAAACTTTTATAGTCCTAACCATTTAATATAATATTTAAGAGTATCTACTTGGTAGTCAAAGTCCTAACTCCTATATAATAGCTCTGGGACCTAGGACAAGTTGAATTGCCTCTGTTCCAACATAAACCCAGTATCTTGACCTTGACAGAGCTGTCTGGGTTAAGTGAGATAACGTATACAAACATGGTGGACAGCATTCTGTACACAGCAAGCACTCAGTGAGAGGGGTTTTTTTTATTAATTTGTAATTGTTACTGCATCTTTAGAAATTGAATGCTTTGCACGTTAAATTTTCACTGAGCCTCAAACCCTAAAACAATCGATTTTCCTTCATTTTCATCACAGAGATATGCGCTGGAACAAGGGAACCATTTTAAAAGCATCCGTGGACTACATCCGCAAGTTGCAGCGAGAACAGCAACGTGCCAAAGAACTTGAAAGCCGACAGAAGAAGCTGGAGCATGCCAATCGGCATTTGTTGCTCAGAATACAGGTGCGCGGCGCGTGTTGTGTGAAGTTCACATGGGATACTGACTTCAAGGTGGAGAAAGAAAAATATAATGAGCCATGAGGGACTGGCTTGCACCATCCTAATACGTATAGTCTATCCTGGCCCGTAGTAGTGGTGGATTCTGTGTTTGTGAATTGGCCTACTCGTAACCTTAAACTCAACACTTGTGGTTCGTTCCTGGTCATTGTCAGACGTGTGCAGAGTAGCAAAGTTGAGTGGCCCATTGTGAGTTTGAACATCTCTGCCTGACACGGGTGCCTCGCTTTCTTGTTCCAGCTTTCGTGTTATAAACAAGTGTTCTTTCAGGGTCTGTTAAGTGTCATGTTTGCTACATTTTTTTTTTTCTCCGCAGTTTTTGGCCGGGGCTGGGTTTGAACCCGCCACCTCCGGTATATGGGGCCAGCGCCCTACTCCTTTGAGCCACAGGTGCCGCCCCATTTTTTAAGTTGGTTATTGCTGATTTCATTATTTAAAATGACTCCACCAAGGACAGTGCTAAAGTGCCACCTAGTATTCCTATGGGCAAGAGGGACATGGAGTGCCTCAGGGAGAAGACGCAGGGGTTAGATAAGCTTCATTCAGGTACGAGTTATACAGAGTGTCCCCCTAAATGTATGTATGTTTTAAGGAAGGAAAAAACTGCATTAAAACTATAATACTTAATATTTCCTGACAGCCTGTTATCTTACATATTGTCTCTTGAATCTCTTTTGATTGTAGAAGGCAAATGTGACTTAAGTATTACAATTTTAATACAGTTCGTTTTTTTTCCTTTTTAAAAATGTGTGTACATTTTTTGGCACCCTTTGTAGCACATGTGGGTATCATTTCAATGTTAATGAATCAACAATGTGTCTTTTTTTCCCCATTTTATTGCTTTTTTTTTTATTATTTACTTATTTTTTTTTTTATTGTTGGGGATTCATTGAGGGTACAAGAAACCATGTTACACTGCTTGCATTTGTTGGGTAAAGTCCCTCTTACAATCGTGTTTTGCCCCCAAAAGGTGTGGCACACACCAAGACCCCACCCCCCTCGCTCCTTCCCTCTCTCTGCTCTTCCTTTCCCTACCCCTCCCTCAACAATGTGTCTTAAATAAGATGATAAGAAGAAACAAGGCTAAGTGTTGGGATTGGAGGCTCCCCAGCTCCTGACCTTGGATTCTTCCTGAGAACAATGCTTCCATATCCTCTCCTTTGGTGCTCATAGTGACTTTGTAGAACATATCATAATGAACATTGGCTGTATGCATTAAATTATTTTCAAAAGCCTTAGTATTTGCAGGGTGGGGGAAGCAGTCAGTGGTTGATAGGGAACTTGGGGAGCCCTGGAGGTTGTTATATAATAATAATGATGATGTAATTGTCAGACATAGTTACAGGTAGTGGATTTATACTGTATGTATCTCTGACTTAAACTACACACGTTTCGAAGGAGACATACTGATGTGTGTGATTCCTTTGCCATCCTGTGCAGTTAGTATATGCAGCAGAGTAAGCAGGAGCTGGGGGCCCCTTCAGTCTCAGCTCCTGGTCAGCTTTTCATGCTGAGTGCAAGGACACAACTTCCCCTGAAATTCTCCTCAAAACCGACTCTTACTGAACAAAGGGTGTGCAAGGGTAATTTTAGCTTCCTTGCAGACTTTGAATGCAGCCCATCTGTAAGAGTCAGGGTCCCTGCACCTTCCTGAGTACGTAGGTTGACACCTGGAGATCCCTGCGTTTCACTGAGTGGTGTCTATCCTGGACGTTGAATTGTTGGAGCAGAGCAACTCCTTTATAATATAATATTCGTCATTATTCTGAACACTCCCCAGCACTTAGATTTCCACATGTCACTTCTCTCATTCACTACAGTGATCCCCCAGCCATGGGGCAGCAGGGCAGAAGGTGACTCTTCTCTAGAATTGCCTTTTAGAATTTGGGTAGTGAAGTAGAGGTCACAGGTAATTGAAAATCCTTCAGTCCCTTTCCCCTCACCCTCTTTGGATTTTGTTGTTTTATGTTCTGTCTCTTCAATAAGTGTTCATAGATATTTAATCTCTTGATCTTAGTATATTCATTTATACGAGCAGCTTATACTAATGTGTCATTTTCTTATACAAGTATTAACTATTTTGAAAAAGAAGCTAGGTTTTGTTTTATTTTAAGGTTCCAAACATGTATATTCATGTGAAATCCGAATATTGTGAAATATATGCATTGGAAATTCCATGGTGACAATATCTTGGTTTTCTTCCAGTGATGGTGTAAGGCAGCCCTTAGAACTTTTGCATATCATAGAAAACATTATTAATTAGGAAAGCTCTGTGGTGCAGTGAAGCTAGAGTTCTCCAGATGAGATGTAGCACCTTTTTTAGAAATCTAAGTGACACTCTAATCAGCTGATAAACATTTTTAATTAAGCAACCAAGGACAGAGTAAGATGATTGCCTCTCTTAATCCAGCCTTAGTCTCATGTCTTACAAGACCAACTGCGTGTGTGCAGGGGCTGTTTTTATTAGCACGTTGGTGTAGACTGACGGGAGCCCATGTTTTCAGCTTGGGCCTACAGGCTTCTTTCCATTTTCGCTCTAAGTGACACATGCAGAAACGTTCATGGAAGAAAGAGCATGAAGTCTTAATAACGGTGGAACTGCCATTTTGTTCAACAGCCCAGGGCTTTAAACTGATGCCCGAAGAGACGCGTATTTCTGGGGATTGTGTAAAGGAACTTGCAGATACTTGTGTGACATCTCAAGCTTTCAGCTCTTCCTTGAACTACACACAAAGCAAAATCTTTCAGAAGCAACAGCCTTTCATGTAGACCAAACATGACTTTTCAGGCATATATATTCATAGGCTTTGGGGCAAAAGGGGAAAGGCCACATCATGTGGAGAGTACTTCCCCTCTCTGACGAGGCAAGGGGACTTGCTGTATGCCTCAGGATTACATCTTACCATATGCAAGCATAGAAAGGATGGCATTGGAAGGCAGAAGCAGAACCCTTACCAGGGGCCAGTTCGGGAATCTCTTTGGTTCATTTTAGGAATGCCCAGGGGAGAGAACTTTCTTGGAAGGCTTTTTGAAATGAGGTACTGGGGGAGGACACCGGCATTCAGGAAATTTACCAACGCATGCTGTTGTAGCAAAGTCCCACCAACTGGCTGGTTTAAACAGCAGAAAGTGATTTGCTCACAGTTCTGGAGGCCAGTGTACCCAGGTCAAGAGATCAGCGGCCTCTCTCCTTGGCTTACAGATAGCCGGCCTCTCCCTGTGTCTTCACATGGTCTTCCCTTTCTGTGTGCCTGTCATTTAAAAAAAATAACAATTCCCTTTTTCCTGGTGAGATGGCTAAATGGTGCCTCTAAAACTTTAGTGACTGACATAGGACCTTTGCAGCTTTTGCCATCCCTATCCAAACTTCTTAAAGTCATGGTGCCCTTCGTGACTTAGCAGCCTCTTCCCTGCTTCCATGGACCAGAAGAAATACCTATCATTTTTGTTAGATGCAAACACCTAGGTTCTAACAATGTAGTAGCCATTTGAAAAAAATAAAATATGTAAATTGAAAAAAATATATCATTACTTACAAACAAGACGTGTGTGCCTGTTGGGTAGTACACAATTCCTAAAGCCTTGATCGTGTTGGGTACCATCACACTTCTTTCCCATTCCACAGTGCTGCTCATATGGTACTTATTTTTTTAAATCTCAGCAACTGCAAAAGCCTAGCTTTGTAATGATAGGATGCGATCATCAAAAAGTATGTAGAACGATCTAAAGCTGAAACTGACTTAGTCTTCAAGCTACTATCTCTCTCTTTCCCTTGAAATAATATCCTTGTTATGAATATGAATATCTGAGAGACTATCTCTATTTTTAATACAATATACAATCCATAAAACACCTAAAAATTCATTTCTGTACCAGTGGCACCTCTCCTGTCCTGTAGGAAATACAGTTTAATTTAAAAGAGCAAAACGCTTTTATTTTAAGAATTTGCTGTCTTCTCTCTTAGCATCTTATTTTCTTTAATAGACTACTTTTTAGAGCAGATTTATGTTCATAGTAAAATTGAGGGGGAGCTACAGATATCTGTCCATAGACCTCCTGTCCCCACCTGTGCACAGCCTCCCCCATTATCAAACCCCCTCCCCGCCAGAGTGGTGCATTCGTCACAATCCATGACCTCAACATTGACATTTTATTATCCTCCAAAATCCGCAGTTGACATTGTACATTTTATGGGTCTGGGCAGAAGTATAATACCCTCCATCCACCGTGATGGGATCATGCCCGTCGGCTGTGCGGTACCCAGCAGGCACACAGGTCCTGTTCGTAAGTACTGCTGTATTTCTTTACCTTTCCACTGTCGTCCAAATCCTCTGTGCCCGCCAATTTCAGTGTCTGATTTTTCCTTTTATTACAGGAACTCGAAATGCAGGCTCGCGCTCATGGACTTTCCCTTATTCCATCCACGGGTCTCTGCTCTCCTGATTTGGTGAATCGGATCATCAAGCAAGAGCCTATTCTTGAGAACTGCAACCAAGACCTGCTTCAGCGTCATCACACAGACCTGACATGCACAACCACTCTGGATCTCACGGATGGCACCATCACCTTCAACAACAGCCTCGGGACGGGCATGGAGGGCAGCCAGGCCTACGGCGGCCCCACGAAAATGGGATCCAAGCTGGAAGACATCCTGATGGACGATACGCTCTCTCCGGTTGGCGTAACTGACCCCCTCCTTTCGTCGGTGTCCCCTGGAGCTTCCAAAACCAGCAGCCGGAGGAGCAGTATGAGCATGGAAGAGGCCGAGCATCCTTGTTAGCAAACCCTCCCTGCTCTGCGTCCCCACGGACCGCTTCCTCTCTTGATTAGTAGATTTCACAATTTACCTTGAAGGGGTTTTCTTGATAATTTTCCTTTAATATGAAATTTTTTTTCATGCTTTATCCATAGCCCAAGATATATTTTATTTTTAGAATTTTGTGAAACAGACTTGTATATTCTATTTTACAACTACAATTGCCTCCAAAGTATTGTACAGCGAGTGTGCAGTATCTGTGAACTGAATCCACTGCAGACTTCAGTTTTCTGAGCAAGAGGATTTTGCATCAGAGAAATGTCTGTCCATTTTTATTCAGGGGAAACTTGATTTGAGATTTTTATGCCTGTGACTTCCTTGGAAATAAAATGTAATGTTTAATTGAAAGAATGTAAAAAGCAACCAAAAAAAAGAAAAAAAGAAAGAAAAGAAAAAGAAAAGAAAAAAAGCAAGAGGAAGAAAAATCCTCCATACTAACCTTTTTTCATTTTATAAATGTATTAATCCATGGGTACTGCCTTAAAGATACAGTACCTTTCTAGCATTGTTTAGTCTTTTTACTGCAAACTATTTAAAGAATACTATATTCTATAAAAGACAAAAAAAAAAAAAAGAAAGAAAACCAACAAAACTTCAGCCTTTTCATGAGGATTGTCTGGTTAGAAATTGTAACTGGTACCATAGTTGAAGGGAGTCAGACCCAGGCTCTGACATGCAGAGTCCAATCTTTCTCTACTTCACCGTGCCCTGTTACAGGTTTCTTCATCCACAAGTGGGATTCAGTTTTTCATAAGATATATTTTATTTTGAAATGGAAGCGGATGTCCTCTCCAAACATTGAGGAGCACTGGAAGTTTGTTTTACCTTTTTTTTTTTTTTTCCTTTTTAATTTCTGCTTTTGATAAGAAAGCCAAACTAGGTGTATTTCTAATGGGCTTTACTGTTTTTATTTTTAAATTATGTGTTTTACTGTTCATTTAATTTGTACAGATTCTTTAATATCATCATTCTTTTCAATATGTTTGTATTGATTTGTAACAATATGCATCTTAAAATGGCAAGTTTTCGATATTTTTACAACTCACCGGTGGTTTTCCGCATTCTTTGTACACCCATGAAAGAAAACTTTTATGCAAGGTCTTGTGTTTAAAGAGAGCTTTGCGAATATTTTGTATATTACAGTCTCACTTGGAACTCTTTTTCAACACACTTAAGGCATAGCATTAATAGGTTAAAACCAGGCTTTCTAGAAAGAATAAACTTAACATATTTATTTTTAGGATATAAAAGTAGCAATATTCTTGGAAACTGATAACATTAATGTGTCCATAATGGTCATTTAAATTGGGGTTTATTTCAGCACACTTGCTGAATTTTTTTCTTTAAAGAGAGAAATACTGTATTTGGCAAATTACTGTTACTTGATAACCATGTTTTAACAAGCAGCAATGTTGTGGAGTTAGTTTTAGTGCATTATCTACCTGGGTAGTCTATGCAATAACGTAGTGTTACATGTGTCAAGCCTAGATGTTTTATACAGATGCCATATAGTGTTATGAGCCAGGCTGTTGAATGGAATTTCTCAGTAGCAGCCGACCACTGAATAGCAAGTGGCATAAAGCTTATCCATTCAGAATGAAGTGCCTTACACATAGCCGTAGTCTTTGGACTAGCACTGACTGAACTGTAATGTAGGAGAAAGTTCCCAGATGGTATCTGTAGTCAAGAGATCATGTAGCATGGTGCCTATGTAGACAATATAAGAGCTTCCAGTTTTCCTTCAGACATTTTTAATATTAAATATATTTTAGTGACAGAGTGCCAACTTCTTTCATCAGGAAACCTTATTCAGGAGGGTTTTAAAAAATAAAGTGTTTAAATGTCAAACGTGAATTGATGATGGGTGGGGAAGGGTTCAGAGAGAAGGAATGCTTGTCAGATGTGTGGATGGGTGGTTTAGGTGAAAATAATCAACTGCGCAGTTCCCAGGCACATTGGGCAATGAGAATCCTCGGAAATACCGCCGATGCTGTCAGTTTTATAGCTTTATTACTTAAGGGGGTAGGGAAAATTAGTTCCCATTCTTTCAACCTCCTTAATTGTATAGCTCTTTTCCTAGAATAGCGATGCAAATCTGCATGAACAGCTAATTGTACCATAGAGTTCATTGATACAATCATAGCATTGTCTGTTTCTCTCTTCATGTTTATGGGAGGGAGGGGATGGATTCAAAAGTCAAAGATTGTGATGCTATGATGCTAGTTTTCCTTATCTGATTTTGAGAGTTTTCAAACAATAAAGCAAGGTGGACTGACCCACGGCCAAGGCAATATGGCCTTAGTTAACCTATAGAAAGCTTTGTTGAGAGAAAGTGTGGCATCTTGTACCACTGCCCTGAGTCTTGCAACTCCTGACTTTGCCCTTGCCTGCTTTCCCATCCCCTTCTTCTTAAGAGACAATTTCTGAAAGTGGCAGGTAAGCAAGACTAGGAGAATGCTACAACCTTGGGGGTGGTTTTATTTATTTCTTTTTTTGCCAAATAGAGTGTGGAATCATTTTAGGGACTAGTTAAGCCAAGAGGCAGTGGTTTGGGCTTCTTGTTTGTAAGAAGAGAGTGATCCACACCGCTCCCCCCATCCCTGGGTGCGGAATTGTGACTTGGGGTTGGGTCTCCGTATGGGGTGACCAAAATGCCAGAGTTGTCCACCTGCCTCTGGGTAGGGCAATTGAAATACCAAACCTTCTGACTGTGCCAAAAACTGTACAACCAACCTGGTCCTACATAGGATGACAAAGTTCTTTCTGGTTGTTTTTAAACAATAAAGCAATAAGAACACATAAAATACATAGGAAGTTAAAAGATACAAAGTAAAGCACAAAGGAATGCACTTATTAATATTTTTGAAAAATGCACTGGGTAAAAGTTGGTGTTGATAACAGTATAAAAAATCCCTGTTTCTTGATAAAAATGACAAATGACTGTCTCTTGCGGACGCTTGGTACTGTAATGTTAATAATAGTCACCTGCTGTTGGACGCAGCAATAATTTCTGTGTGGTCCATAGCACTGTATATTATGGACCGATATTAATGTATCCAATGAAATAATTGAACTGTTGTTCTTGATAGCCTCATTAAAGCATTTGGTTTTTCACATAGTGGTGGCCACTTGTGTTCAGTTCATGTCAATTTCGAATGTTATTTTGCCTTATCAAAAAACGATAGTGCACATTTTCTTCTGATTTAATGAATAACAAATTGCATGAAAATTTTAAAAACGTCAATACTTTCTTTTTGTTTTAAATGCCACTCTAAGATGTTACTTTTTAGTTTTAAACAATTTTTATTACTTTATGACTTGCACTTAGATGAACTATAATTATGCAGCTTTTTTTTTTCCCCCTCTGAATTTGGGGAGATTTTAAACTCCCAAATGCCAAGACTTCATTTTAGATATAGGAGTTTTATTTAAAATGTTTCAGTGAGAGGTGGCTTTACAAAAAGAGAAATTGTCAGAGAAACCCTTGCATATTTACAGAAAAGATATTGGGTTTTAAAATACAAATTTACAATAATGAAAGCTTAATATACCCAGGCTGCCAGCTCCTGCCTGTTTTTTCTTTTTAATATAGTACTTAAGAATCATTTGATAAATGTTGGATTTGAATTGGAAAGTGTCAGACAAAACATGTCTTTATTCCCTAGCTAGACCTTCAACTTCTGCCCTTTAAAAAAAAAATTCTAGTTTAACCTCTGGAGAAAATGAGCAAGAAACTTCCTGTAACACTGTCAGCTTTTTCTTAAGTTTAATTTTTTTTCTCAAATTGTAATATACAATAATCGAGGCCTTTCTTTTTCAGAGTTATTTGAATTATTTATATTTCTGCTAGAAAATAGACTGTATGATGTCTTAGAAACGTGTAGAAGTAGAAAGATGTCCTGTGTGAATGAGAGAATTGTCTGGGTGAAATCAAAAGCAGGTAAGTTGAACACTTTTCATCTCCAGAGGGATGCTGCAGGTGTCTCACCACTTTCGCCCGAGTTTTTGTCATGTTATTTGCCTAATAACAGTCACTTCACAGCCCTTGGATCCTTAAGGTCACACACACAATTGTGTGTTACAGCAACGTTACCTGAAGATGAGACATTTTGCCTACAGCTTGTGTAAGTTTATATCCACAGACTTACATTTAAAAAAATTTTTTTTAAGCTAATTCACTTTCAAAAAATTGTATCCGTAAAAATGACAAAGCATGGTGTCTTCACTAAACTTCCTAGGTCTGAATCTGATCTCTGTCCACTTGCAGGTAGGTGATTTGGAGCTAGTTCCTCAGCCTCCACAGGCCCCAAGAGTAGCTACACACTGGTCTTGTGAAGGCCATTCAAATGAATATACTAGAATTTTTGCTTTGTAGCACAGGGCGAGTGCGCAGTAAATGGTAGCTATTTTTCTGTTACCATCGTCATCACATTCATTATTAAAAGAGAAAGTAATTCCAGGGTCAGCTGAATTGTCATTTCTATCAGCTGTAACATGCTCACCATATTTGACAAAACACTGCATTAACCTTATACCACAGGTCTAAGATTTGAGTGAGGTGGTAAGGTGACCAGAGCCGCAGGCTACTGTGGAGAAAGGAAGCTTTCTCCCTGTAAGACCTGGGGTTAGGATATTTTTGAGAATTAATAGTAAACCCAATTTATCACTTTGAAAAAGATCTTTAGCACGAATGACTTAAAATTGAAATTGTATTAAACCTGTACGCTCTGTCTGTATGTGCTTCTGCCATGTGAATAATTACACTATTTCCAGAAAATATGCTTTGCTGAATCTTAAATCGCTATTATATTCCCCAGAGAATTAAACTTTTTAATCCTTTGTGATATACACTGATGTTATGCAGCTAAGAGTGGTGTCTTAACCATATCCTGTCTTCAGTTTCCTATCAATATTGAAATGTTTTTCAGGGTTTTATTTTCAATTGTACTTGCATTTGATGACTTCCTTGGAACACCATCTGAGAAGTTAATCTTCATAATCCAGCCAACATAAATGAACTGCTAGAATTACCCTGTTTTTATTTTTTTGTGTATGCCAAGATTTAATGCATAGCCAAGTAACATGAGAAGAGCTCATTTAAGAGGAGTGGTGTAAAGTTAGATTTTCATTATATTTAGAGAGAAGTGGCGATGATCTCTTAATTCTTTGCTGTCACATCTGAGCCTCAATAGCAATGGCTCCGTGTCTTCACCCGTAATAACATGAATCCATAATACACATCTTGTGCTGAGTGTAAATGAAGAAGCTTCCATTATCTCAGTTTTCCCAAGAGGCATATTATCTGCACCCCCTCATCCCACCAAAAAGGAAAGAATTTCTCTGTTATGTTAAAATTATCAAGGCTTTCTATATACATAAAATTTAGACGTGGTTAATTGTATTTGTGTTTAATATTTGTAGGCCTTTTGAGCCTATTACCTACACCAGATATACTAGAAAGTTAACATGTGAGTGTAGATAAAACCAAATAAATCTCAGCAATCCGTCTAAATGGTAAAGACAGTTTGCTTCTGAAAGATTTGCATTTAAAATTTCTAATTATGGAGTCAGCTGAAGATGTATCCAAATGGGTGCAATTGTCACTCAAAATTCCTTACATATTATTCAGACAGCAAAATCTGTGTAGATACAAACCACGAAACTAGTATTTCCCAGACGTTGCTTTATGGAGCTAACTTCTCCAAACTGTTCCCAGAAGTTGCTTTGAAGAAAGGGGTTTCAGAGATGGGGCTGGAATGGGAAGAGGTTTGATATCATTAATTTTGAGAAAGTTAAGTTTGGGAAACCCTGGTCTAAAGAAATTTGAACAGTTGTCTCTACTTTTAGACTTTTCTTTCATATTCCAAGTTATGCTAATGTGTCTTGAGAGTTTTCAGGGGGACTGGTATGTGGTGTTTCCCAATCCTGTCTGGCCACAGGACTCCGTGTGTGTGTGTGTGTGTGTGTGTGTGTGTGTGTGTGTGTGTGTGTGTGTGTAAGGCACCTGCTAATGGTTCCAAAGAACATAGTTTGGGAAATTCTGAGGATTTTACAGAAATTACATAAACTTGATGAACATAATTTCTTTTGTTTCCCTAAGGTAAATATAATTACATTTGTTTATGATTCTCTTGGTAAATGTCATTGTCATTAAAAAATTATTATTCCTGAAAAAACAAATTAGCTTAAGTTTTCATCTCCAATGAAAATACAAAATTCAGGGGCAAAGGAGACCTTTGCCATTAAAAAATTACTACTCTTGAATTTAAAAAGTAACATGTTTTTATTTTCAATGAAAATCTAAATTTTAGTTATGCACACATTCAGTGGACCTTTTCTATGAATGGTACAATAAAATGTCTGTTATTGGATGTCTCTTACCCTATGAAATATGGGTGGACAACCTATTGTTTAGGAACCAGAGTGGAGATCTTGGCTACAGCGTAAGTGGCTTATAATTTTAGGTCCTACTCCCTGGTTTGTGGTGGAATACACTGGAAAGAACTGTATAGTGTTCACAACTGTAGTCTTCTCAATGACTCCTTTTCAACACAGGCAAGTCCTAACAGATGGACCAGGTTAAATCTCAAAAGTTTAGTTGTTAATGGGTTGTAGGTCAACCCACAAAAGCTACATTGATCATTATATACCTGCAATATATTGTAGAACGTACTAAGACCCTTCCTGAATTTAAGTGCCCTATATTATGCTCAAGGGAAAACACACTAGCACACCTTTTCTACTCCTTACAGATGAGATCAGAGATTTTTTTTTATTTAATGTCTTTTTCAAACTATATTTTCCCAGCTCATACTCTTTGCCTAAGGATAAATGGTGAACTGAAGAATTTCACTCCAGTGAAATGGAGGAATTCATTAGCTCAAATGTAATAATAACCTCAGGAATGCCTATGTTGAGGGGTTCAAACGAGGCATTTGATCTGCCTGTCCCTTAATTTTCTTGGCTCTGTCCTCCTTCTTGCGGGTGGAGGAGATGTCCTCCTAGCAAATGGTTCTCAACCTTCCTAATGCCGCGAGCCTTTAATACAGTTCCTGTGGGTTGAGAACTGCTGCTCTAGCAGTTTCAAAGTCCAGAAGGAGGCCAGCACCTCATTCCACTGGCATTGGCAAAGTCCCTGTATCAGTTCTGATTGGGCCTAATCGGGTATGATCGCCTTGCCCCAAACATGGAACACGCCAGCTTGCGAGAGCTGGGTCACATGTCTGCCCCACTAGACTCATTCAGCATCTTCCATAAACTGGTAGACCAAGAAAAAAGGAGGAGGGACCCACCCAGACTCCAAAGGGCAGCACGGCTCCCAAAAGGGGCCAGAGGCTTCTGGATGCTTCAGTCACGCATTGTTGTAGATGGTAAGAGAACTGGACGAACTCGACCCTTGCCAATCTTTTGTCCCTTCCACATACATCAACGTGGGATTTGTCCTTCCTCTGCCCTTAACCCCAGACTGATGGAAAGGAAGGTATTAAATCCCATAGCTGTATGTCCTGCCTCCTCATCTTTTCACGGCTAGTTTTACATAAATAACTCTGCACCTCTCACCCCCTACTCAATCCTCTATCAGATGGAGATCTGAAGACCCAAGCTTTGCGATAAAATAGAGTCATGAGCCACAAAAGAGGCAGATATAAGATGGTGATCCCAGAAGATTATAATGGAGCTGAAAGATTTCCATCATCACCCAAAGACATTGCAGCTGTGGTAATGACGTAGTGCTATCTATATATTACTCATGCGTTTGTTGCGATGCTGGTGTAAGCAAACTGCTCTGTTGCCCATTCTATAAATATCTAGTACATACATACAATTATATAAAGGCAATAAGTAATGTTTCAGATTTACGAATTTCCTATTATATTTATCATTATTTTAAAGTGTACTTATAAAAAAAGTTAACTGTAAAACAGCCTCAGGCAGGTCCTTTCGGTGGTGTTCCAGAAGAAGGCTGTTGTCACAGGAGTTGACAGCTCCGTTTGCATTACTGCCCCCGAAGACCTTCCAGTGGGACAAGGTTTGGAGGGGAAGACAGTGGTGTTGGTAACCCTGACTCTGTGTACATCTAGGAGAATGTGCATGTTTGTCTCAGTTTTTAACAAAATGTCTAAAAAGTAATAAAAAATAAATTAAAACTAGAAAAGGCTTACAGAATAAGGACAGAAAAGAAATATTTTGCATAGTAGTACAACGTGTTTGTGTTTCACGGTTAAAAACATCAAAAAATTTATAAAGTAAAAAACTAGTAAGCCAAATTTATTCCTAAAGAATGAAAATACGTTTTATAAATGTAGCATAGACTATAATTGGGGGGGTGGTTTGAGACAGAGTCTCACTATGTTGCCCTCAGTAGAGTGCTGTGATGTCACAGCTCACAGCAACCTCAAACTCCTGGGCCCAAGAAATTCTCTTGCCTCAGCCTCCCAGTTAGCTGAAACTAGAGGCACCCACCACAATGCCTGGCCAGCATAGACTATGTTTTTAAAGTCTGCAATATCCGAGGCCTTCACACTCATTCCCATGTCACTCACTGACTCACCCAGAACAAATTCCAGTCCTGCCAGCTCCATTCATGGGAAGGGCCCTACCCAGGTGTACCTTTTTTGAAATCTCTTATACCACATTTTTATAGTACCTTTTCTATGTTAGACATGTTTACATGCACAAACACTTAGCATTGCATTACAGCTGCCTGCAGTACTCAGGACAGTCACATGTGCTGTACCGGGCTGTAGCTTAGAAGCAACAGGCCGCAGCACATAGCCTAGATGTGTCATAGGCTACACCATCTAGGTGTGTGTAAGTGCACTCTATGATATTGACACAACGACAAAATTACTCAATGACATGTTTCTCAGAATGCCTCACCCCCTCAGAATGCGTTGTCGTTAAGCAATGCAGGACTGTGTTCAGAGTGTTCACCATTCTTAGCCAGATTCTCCCTGTCACATGGCAAAATGGCTGGCTGATGACCCTAAGCACGCCCTTGCAGTTTATCAACCAGCCTGCAGAGAGAGTATTTCTCTCCTCCCAGAGTCTCACTGGCACAGATTGGCCAGTGGGATCTCACTCAGTTGCCCAGGCTGGAGTAGAGTAACACAACCATAGCTCTTCCAGCCTTGACCTCCTGGGATCAAGATATCTTCTCGAGTAGCTGGGACTACACGCACACACCACCACACCCAATTAATTTTTTTATTTCTATGTTTTGTAGAGGTAGGGTGTCACTATTTTACCCAGGCTGGTCTCAAACTCCTAACCTCTAGTAATCCTCCTGCCTTGGCCTCCCAAATTGCTGAGATTATAAACACGAGCTGCCAGGCTCAACCCTTTTTTCTTAAACCAAGTTGAGCTGATTCCTTGTCTCTCGCACATAAAATATTCATATTCATGATCAGTAGACAAGGGCTGGCAAGGTCCGCCACAATATTGTCAAAAGAATATAGTCTTACTTAAAGAATCCTAGCTGAAAGTATTAGATGAGGAGACTCTGTTGGCCAGGACTGTGGAAATGTGTGTTTATAAGCCACATGGCATCACATCTTACTTACATGAATTCGTGGAAGAATATAACTTCCATATGGATTAACTTAAAGGTAACTGAACTTAATCTCTTCAAATGGCCAAAATTTTTACCTTCACTATTTTCGATAATAGCTTTCTAAAGTATATTATTTTCAGCCTCTTCAAACAGAAAATAATGAATACAATTTTACCTGTACTTGCTGGCACAGGGTCATCTTTAAGATCATTATTACAATGAGCAGTGATACAGAGGTGTCCCTGGGTGCTTCAGAGGTGTAATGAAGGTTTTAGTCCCTAGATTAAGAGGCCCTAGAGAGCAGCATTTTACTCTGTCTCTTTTCCTCCCAAACCATTTCAAATTCACTGCTGCAGCTCTGCTCTGGAGAACTGCTAATCCAGTTCAGTCATTAACAGTTAACTGAATTATGTCTGGTAGGAGGAAAAATATGCCCTATGTAAATGTCTGGGCATTCCTCTGTGTGAGCTATGCATAAGGTTTCAGTGCTTTGATTCCGGCTATGCAGAAACTTTTCCTCCCCTAGTTTCCTATTTTCCCAATGGACTTCAGCTAATAGAAGTTGCTGAACATGTGACCTAGTTAAAGAAAGTTTGCTATAATTAGAAACACAGGTCAAATTCCTTAAGGGTCAGAGGATTCTGTTTTGTTGAGCTACTTGAAAGCCATTCTTTCTATACTTTGTAGGAATTCTACTTGGTTAGTACAACTCAGTCTAGCGTTTGCCAAACTTTTCTATACAAAGCCAGAAAGTAATTACTTAGACTTTGCAAACCGAGACGCAAAAATCAAAGATATTATGTTAGTGCT
Organism: Perodicticus potto; assembly: GCA_963574655.1. Lineage (NCBI taxonomy): Eukaryota > Metazoa > Chordata > Mammalia > Primates > Lorisidae > Perodicticus > Perodicticus potto. The sequence goes on along the minus strand of CAUYRH010128400.1, from coordinate 10,331 downwards.
TGCATAACAAGAGAAAATAAATTTTTATGTGATTTTCAACAGTGACATTCAAAGTATAATAATAAAAACTAATATTATTTTTGTAACATAGATCTTCTCATTGAGAAGAATGGATTTCTTATGGGAGGTTAATAACATTTTACTTACTTGGGGTTCGAAGTTAGGGTTTCCAAGCCTCAAATTGATTATGAAGATTAATGTGTGAAAGCCACTTTTAACTTACAGGTTGTTCAAGAACAAGTGGTAGGCTCCGATTTGGCCTGTAAGGCAAATCTCTAGACTGTTGCGGAGTAATAAATTGCCCCTGATATCTGTTTTCTTCTTCTTAGCAACAGCGTGCACTGAATTTTAGCTCAGCACAAGGCCACACTGCTGGGTTTCATATTTCCCAGCCTCCCTTGCAACTAGATGTGACCACATCATTAAATTCTACATAATGGGTGGGATGTGAGCACCTCCAATTCTTACCTCCTACTAGCTAGGAAGGAATGGAAGCTGAAACAGCCCTTTGGACCCCGAGACACATGCCCTTTGTTGAATGTTCACCTCGCATCTCTGGTGCATTTTGGACCTTTTGTTAATAATAGTTTAGCCATGATAACAAATCCATTATATTCTTTACATTTACCAGTAAAATTTTTTTCTCCTTTTTATCTTTCTTCTCCTTTTTCCTGGTCCTCCTCTTTATCCTTTTCTTCAATGATATTAATTCCAGATTTTCACTATCTCTGACTAGTCTTACAACTCAGATAATCTACATTAAGGAGGTTTCCTCTGCTTAAGCAAAATATGAAAGCCCTGTTTGTAGCTTGGGATAAGAACAGTTGCATTAGAATTTAAAAGCTATCTAAGGATTTTGTTCGTTTCCTAACAAAGCCAATGAGTTGTAGTTGTTCTTCTGTAATGATGAGAAGTCAAAAACATGAGATGCGTGTCTTATTTGGGGTAGTGAAATCTGCAGGCAGGTTTTCTTGGTTTATTGAGATTATTACAATAATAATATAATCGTATTTAATATTTATTTATTTTGTTATCACAAGACTTTTTTCTGTTTTTGAGACGGAGTCTCAAGCTGTCACCGTGGGTAGAGTGCCGTGGCATCACAATTCACAGCAACCTCCAAATCAGGCTCCAGTGATCCTCTTGCCTCAGTTTTTCTATTTTTAGTAGAGACAGGGTCTAACTTTTGCTCAGGCTGGTCTCAAACTCAGGAGCTCAAGCAATCCACCTGCCTTGGCCTCGCAGAGTGCGAGGATTGCAGGAGTGAGCCACCGCACCTGGCCTGAAATTTTTCTTTAATCTTTTCTAGTTTAAGAAGAGGAACTGCTGCCAGGCATGGTGGCTCACACCTGTAATCCCAGCACTCTGGGAGGCCAAGGCAGGAGGACCACTTGAACTCAGGAGATTGAAACCAGCCTGAGCAAGAGCAAGACCTAGTCTCTTTTAAAAACAGAAAAATAAGCAGTGTTTTGTGATGGGCAGTCCCAGTTACTTCAGAGGCTGAAAAAGGATTGCTTAGACCCAGGAGTACTGAGGCTGCTGTGAGCTCGGCTGAGGCCATGGGCCATAGAATGAGACTCTGTCTTTAAAAAAAAGAAGAAAGAAAGAAAAGAAAAGAACAAAGATAAAGATGGGGGTCTGCTGCTTTATAGAGTTTTATATATACACATTGTACAAAATTGAAAATTATGTCTGAAGCAACAAAATAAGCAGGAATGCTGTTGTCTGTGCTGTGATTTATTTCTACAGTAGCAGAAAAGATGGCTATAATGGATAGCCATCCATAGCCACTATGGATACATGATAATTTCCTAAAATCAGATCCCTACCCCTTCAAGTCTGACATCTCCCCGGAAACCTGGTGTGTAAGAAGAATCCCACCCTGGCAATGTTTAACATGACCATAGTGTCCACTTTTTTCTCTCTAGTCCCCACCTTCTAATAGTGTTGCTGAGTATGAAGTGGCAGGAGCAATCTTTCTCTGCTATCAAAAAAATCTAGCTCAAAATACTATTAGACCTATCTTAAGGGTCTTGCTTGTACTGTATCACATCATACCTTTGTTTAATTCTTAATAAACTGCTCACTCGTTAAAAAAAATAAATAAATAAAAAGTAAAACAACAACCATTGATATGTCACACACACAAAAAAAAACTAGCTCAAGAGTGAGAAAAACACGGTTCCCTCATTGCCAGTTCCTGAAGCCACTTCCATGGCTGGTATTACTAATTAGTGGCCACCGTCTGTCTATCTCTGAGTCCAGACGTAGCTTCACAATTCACAAGGGAATGTTCTCAGCAGCCACAGTGGATGGATCACAGTTGTTTCTGAAAGTGAAACCTATTTTCCAGCTCTAATCTACTTGGTAAAAAAGGCATGCATTCAGGAAAATGTATCTGGTTCACAACTGTCTTACCAAATACGGTGCTACTAAGGTGTGTCATCTGGGCCAGTATCAGGACCACAGATAGGTTGCTTCTCCCGACACCCCAACCCCAAAATGTGTGCCACTTTTTGTTTTTTTTGAGATAGTGTCTCACTCTGTCGCCCTGGATCGAGTGCAGTGGCATCATCATAGCTCACAGCAATCTCAAACTCTTGAGCTCAAGAGATCTCCTTACTTCAGCCTCCTGAGTAGTTGGGACTAAAAGCTTGTGCCACCACGCTCAGCTAGTTTTTCTATTTTACACTTGATCTTAACCAGAAGGCCAAGAAGTGATTAGTTTTTCTATTTTTAGAAGAGACAAGATGTGGCTCTTCCTCAGATTGGTCCCGAACACTTGAACTCAAGCAATCCAGCTGCCAGATTACAAGCGTGAGCCAGCGTGCCCAGCCTACATGGCACATTGTAAAACTTCATCTGTCCTAGGCAGCATTCCTACATTAAATCTACAAATGTAGAAGAACACAGTTACTTCTCAGCCTGGATCCAGGACATTTCAATACCAGTTACTCATGTGCTTTTTCAATTTTATGTTCATGGTATTTAACTATTTAACCTGACACTTAACAGGTTCTCAATAAATATTTGAATGAATGAGTAAATGAATGATCATGTGTTGATTTTAGTAAAATTTATTGAATACTGTAATAACCTCCATTCATACGTACATTTACCTATTAACTGTAATAGCCTCTGTTTGTAAGTGTGAGTTGTAAATAAGTCAAATGTTTGTACCCCCGTTTATAAGTGAGAGTCATATGGATGTTTATAACTCAGGGGCTTACTGTACCTGTTATGTTCTTAGTAGAATTTGAAAATTTGGAGAGTGATTAGAAGCACCTATTCCAATGATTCACAAAGCATAGTTATTATAAAATGTAGCTAGTAGTATAAAAATCTTTTATTTAGTGAAGCAAAAACAGGTGCTTAATATTGTAGAAAGGAAAAATATTATTATTGGGAAAATGTGTAGGGCCAAAACCTTTTTCCTTTTCTTTCTTTTTTTTTACATAAATTGTACATTGTGTTGTGTACATAAATGTGTGTACATTGTATACATTGTGTTGTGTACATAAATGCAATTGTGGGGCACAATGTGGTTTTATATACAATTTGAAATATGTTCATTGAACTGGTTGACATAGCTTTCATGGCATTTTCTTCATTATTGTGTGGAGACATTTATATTCTACATTTAGTAAGTTTCACCTGTACCTTTCTGAGATACACCGTAAATGTGGACCCACCAAATACTCTCCCTCCACCCATCCTCCCCCCATCCCCTCCCTTGCCCCTTTCCCCAGTTGTTGTGCTGTAATTGAGTTATAGCTTTCATATGAAAGCTATAAATTAGTTTCATAGTAGGGCTGAGTACATTGGATACTTTTTTTTCCATTCTTGAGATACTTTGCTAAAAAGAATATGTTCCAACTTCATCCATGTAAACATGAAAGAGGTAAAGTCTCCATCTTTCTTTAAGGCTGCTTAATATTCTATGGTGTACATATACCACAATTTATTAATCCATTCATGGGTCGATGGGCACTTGGGCTTCTTCCATGACCATTTTTGAATTTTAAATACTGGGCCGACATATGCTGAGTATTTAAAATCTGTTGTAGGTGTCCAAGAAGAAAAAAAATGAGTAGACAGTATGGAAATGCCTTGTCTAGATTCATTCTAGAGGCCTAAGACTGTAACTCCAAAGAAAGGAATTTCCTTTGCCCCTTGTTGGAGCTTATGGAGCTCAGAGAATAAATTAATGGAGCCTCTGGGCACCAAAACATCCCTCCTCTCTGAGTTTTTTTTAGATAGGGACAGGTAAATACATGAGAGAGAAAGAGGGGACAAATGCCATGAGAGAAAATCCTGCTAAACATATGTATTATGTTTATTTATAAATGGCTCGTGTAATTGGGGAATGATCCCAAGATGTGCAATGATCAGAGTCTGGCATATAAACAAGAAAAAAATGTTTTTCTTCCATTTGCCTACAGCATGGACATTTTTTAGAGATTTTTAGCATCTTTGGGAATCTCCCTTTAAAACGTGATGACTTATCATTTATATGCTACATTAAAGTTCCAATTTTCATAATCTACACATAAGATTTTCTTTGGAACCCACAAGGCTTTCAAGAACTGTAGCTTAGTACTGCACTGTTAAACTGTTAAAGACATTTTGATATTTGAGGGCTACTATTAAGAAAAAAGAAAAAGAAGTGAGAAAACCTGGGTTCTTATCTCTATTCTGTAAATAAAAGGATAATCTGATGTAAGATTCTTCACCTCTAAGTTTCACATTTTCTCACCTGCAAAGCAGAAAGCCACATATCAGATGGTCCCTAAAGTCCTTTCCTTTCGCCAGTATGATTTCTAGGTTAATAATGAGTAGCTGATGAACTATGAACAAATTGATGTGTATAGGTCCGGTCATTGTAACACCAAGCAAACTAACACAAGTCCTCTTATGAAGACATATTCTTTATACAAACTCCAAGGAAATCTTATCTCATGTCTCTTAGGTCTTTGGTATTGCTCGTCTATGCTTTAGACCTTTCTGCTATTTGCTCCAGGTTCGAGGCTCTTAAGTTTAATTTGCTTGTTCTAATATTTCTAGTTGAGCCCCTGGAACCGGACATGTCTATTTTCCCTCTATGTTGAGACTGGTGAAAAAATGACTATTTATTCAGTGTGTCCTATGTGCAAACCATTGTGCTGGGTGCCCAGAAATACAGTGGTGACGAAGCAAACAATATCCCTGTTTTCATGGAACTGACATTGCAGTGGAACTGAATAAAGAAATGTGAAGAACAAATGAATTAGGTGAGGGACAGTAAGTTAGAAAAGAGAGGGAAGCAAGGCAAACAGCGGGTGGAAGTAAAAAATAGTTAAACAAGAGTATGATTAGTTTCTTTCAGAACCTGTTTCTCTCAGTCTATTAAAAGAAAGGCAGAGGGGTGGCTGTTAGTGTCCTGAAAGACAGAATATGATCGGTGTGAAACAAACATCTTAAGAAGTCACACACCTGAAGACTTACTGGTTTTGCTCCAGTCAGGTTTAGTTACGGGAGTGCAAGTTCAGCACGATGTGATTTTGGATTAACCAAAGTGAGGACAAAGGAGGAAAGGAAGTCATGGGAGATGAAGGTGAGTCTAAAAAATTGTGTATAGGGAAGGGAAAATAAGATGGAGTCAAGGAGCTGCTAAGCTGGGATTGTAGTTGGGTTGAGGCAACAGCTACTACGTGTTACAGGTGGAGAATTCAAGGAAGTCAGAAGTCAGGCCCATGAGGGTGTTCGAGCTACTAAGAATAAAGATAAACCTAGTGGAGAGAAACGGAATGAGGTAGATGCCAAAATTATTAAAGAATGAAGAAGAGTCATTGAAGGTGTGAAGAGATTAAGGAGATGGGCTCTGAGAGAAGGTGGAGAGGAGAAATGTTTTTAAAGTGGCAATGAGAGGAAGGCTCTCTGATCCAACCTCCAGGCTCTGTGACCTATGGGGTCACCATCTGATAAGACTTTAGTGAAGTGTTAGCAAACCAAGCCAGACTTCTGAATAAAAAATGAAGAAAATGGCTCAGCACAGTGGTCACGGCACCAGCCACATACCCTGAGGCTGGCAGGTTCGAACCCAGCCTGGGCCAGCTAAACAATAATGACAACTGCAACAAAAAATAGCAGGTGTTATGGCAGGCACCTGTGGTGCCAGCTGCTTTGGAGGCTGAGGCAAGACAATTACTTAAGCCCAAGAGTTTGAGGTTTAAAATAAATAAATAAATATGAAGGAAACTCTTAATAAAGGTAGACAAAACCAGGGATTTTGCAAATGACCAATATTAAATTCCAGAGGACATAAGGAAATTCTTGGGAGATCCAGAATTGGCTTAGAATAAGGAATGTGCAAAGACGTATTATTATAATCCTCACTCCAGACGTTTGGACTTTTCAAGAGGGACAGAAGGAAAGATAGGTTTATTCCCAATGGTCTGTTAGAGGAAGATCTCGGAGCAGAGCTAATAATCCCCCTCTCTGGGTCAAGCTGCATAGAGAGTTCACAGTGGTAAGAAGGGCAGTAGAGGGGGGATGTCTTCAGAAATCTTTGGGCTTCTGACTAATAGCAGAACAAACAAAGCTGTCTGAACAGGAATAACATAAACTCAGTAGGCTCCTCTTGTAGACTACAGCAGAAACATAATACTTTCTGAGCATGCTCCAAAGAGATAGATAGACTTTTTAGGGTGTAAACAAATACTAACAATGGAAACATCCCGCCTTAACAAGGAGAAATACCCCAAATAATCCTACCATCCTCTATGACTGAAACATCGGGCATTGAAGGACTAATTGAAGTATAGAAAGATGTTACAAAGACATCTCACATTAGTGATACACTTTAAAAGTTTAAAAATTCTTTAAGATATTTTATTTTATGTGAGCCTCCAAACAATCCTAGGAAGTAGATAGGACAGGTGGGTTTTTTTTTTAATATCCATTAGGAGGAGGAAGCTGAGGGTCATGGAGGTTAATTGACCTGCTCAAAGGCACACAGGTAATAGGAAAACTAGGACTAGAAGTTAAATTTCCTGATTCTACGTGAGTGTTCTTTCCACTGTAGCAAAATGCCTTCTTTCAAAACAGCCTCCATTCAGCTCAACCCCAGACCTTTTTGGGTCTTCCTGTACCGGCGTTTATACAGGAAAACCTTGTATTTAACCAAAGCATCACCCTTTCCTGGGATATAGTATCATCAGATGCAAACTATTTTTGCCATCTTTTTCCTCTGCGTTTACAAAAAACAAACTTTCCATTTCCAAATCAGACTTCAACTTAATTGCCCTGTTAAGCCAATACATCTCCAGAAAAACCGAATGTGATGTAAATTAAGTGAATTCAAAAATTCCCTACTTTCTAGCTCTGTGTATTTTTGTTGGCTCAGAACATAAGCTGTGGAAATTCCAAGACTTCCATACAAAAAAATTAGAAAGTTTGCTTGTGATCTGCCACATTCTGGCTAAAAGAGAACTTAAGGAGAATATCCTGTTTTTGAAGCCTTTGTGCCAGGATAAATAGGATAAATACTAAGTGATTAAAATGTCCAAAAAGGAAATTGTAACACAAATATTGCATTGTCCTCGTGGAGATTATAAATATTTTCTAAAAAGTCCCCAGGCGGGCTTTTAAGAATCCCAGAGAAAATAAACAAACAAACAAAGGAGAAATACTGAATGCAAAAAAATGAAAATAGACAATGTAACCTGAAAGACGTTAAACCCTGGGAAGGATTCAGGCACCTACCAGTCCGTGGCTCTATTGCCTGCTCACCTCAGGGCTGAGGCCTCCTTTGCTCCAGACAATAGTTTGCATAAGCCTGCCTCGCATTTCTCACGCCTATTGGGATTCTGCAGAAGAAACATGGGAGTCCAGCAATTTTGTCTTCTTCTCAAGGCTATTGTTAGGTTCTTTCAAAGAATGACTGCTGCGTTATTTTTCAGATGAGCAAACTGCACAGAAGCTTAGAAGTAACTGCACAGTGTAACTCATCGTCATAGCAGTGACTCCAGAAAGACCAACATCAAGGTCTATTGGATAAAAGTCCATAAATGAGACGTTTGTGTGGAAAGGGACCTGAAAACCATCTAAGCCTGCGATTCTCAACCACTGAGTGGTGTTCTGGTGTGAGTGCTATTGCCAATCATTCATTACTAATAACAATATATTGACCCTTGCCAATGATTTGTTTTTCAAAAATAGATTGGATTCGAGGTAATTCCCATGACAACGTTATCATGCTTACTCACCTGCATTCTGAAGTGTTTCTGGACTAGAAATAAAGAGGCAGAGTTAGAACCAGCTTGCTGTGAATTTCACATAACCCCCAGTCTATCTTCTCGATGGCACAGTCATTAAGATAGCCAACGTTCTGTTAATTATTATGGATGTTCCAATGAGAAAAAAAATGTACAAGAATAGTTGGTTTTGCATCCCTGCAAAATATTTATGGGTTACACCCAAATCTGGGTTTGTGAATGTGAAAATTATCCACTCTGTACCGTAGTGGAGAAAATTTTGAGCACCTCTGATCGAGCCCAACCCCATCAGATATAAATACAGCCCACCATGACTGCACCACAATGAACAGCAGCAGAGCTGGAGCTGGAGGTCAAGGCCTGAGGTAGCTGTCTTTCCATCAGTCTCTAGCCACCACAACATCTGCCTGAAAGTTTACACATTAAAATAATTTTGAGTTGTTCCTTGCAAGTCTGCAGGAAAAAGGAATGTACAACATTTTTAAGGACGAAAACATAAAAATAATTCTTTAAGGAGCAGAAATGCAAAGAGAGTGAAATAACAGATAAAAATTTATAGAAAGTTGCATTTGATTTGTCGTGAAAAAAGGATACTAATATCTAAAATATTTCAGGGTAATATTCTATAGACACAACACATCTTTGTGACACTCAATAAGTCTATTATCTTATTTATTCACACGTTATCCCTGAGTGGCAGACCCATTTTACCCAATGTAAACAGTACAAAGGGTGTTTTGTGGTTTTTCAGTATCTCATCATTGGAGGTACTTTACTGCAGCAAATCCCACTTCCACTGCTTATTTTTTAACAACCTCAGGCATGTTTTATTGCCTAAGTTTTGGTTTCCCAAAATGGAGGGAAAAATCTACAAAATGGGAATAAAAATAGTACATATCTGATAGGATTTTGAGCATGTAAGTTAGCAGCACATTTCATGGTACATAGAAAACACTCCATAAATACACGTATCAGTTACTCTGAAGAGAAAAAGAGACACTTTAATACAATCCTGAACTCTGATTCGTGATCTTTCTCTACTGGAGTCTACTACAGATGTGGCGTGCCATCCAGTGCATCAGCCTTTGGATTATTGTGGGCTGATCATGTGAGCTGGACTGGCTATATAGTTTTGAGCCATAAGAAGAGGGAGAGAGCGGCTGTATGAGAGTTTGCCCTCCTCTGCATTTTCTGTGTTGACGTTTTCCTTTGTGTGTGGTGATTATTACTGGAAAAGAGTTTTCTGGAATCAGAAATAGGAAGGTATGGCATCATCTCCAAGGCTGCCCATCACATGCTGTAACCCAGGGTCGAGGTTGACAGGGAGAGATTCAGATGTCCACCTCTGGAGGAGGAGATGAGGTTCTGTGAGAGTGGTTCTCCACGTGTGGTCTCGGGACCAGCAGCATCAGCATCACTTGAGAACTTGCTTGAAATACCAGTTCTCAGACCCCAGCCCAGATCTCCCAGATCAGCAACTCTGGGGGTGGGACCCAGTAATCAGTGTGATTCTGATGCTGCTAAAGTATGAAGACCACCTTTTCTCTTAAGAGTCCTTTCCAAGGGAATCCTGTTTTCTTCCTAGTTCTTCCAACAAAGGGAATCAGAAATGCATTCCTGTGTTCCAACTTGCTTCTTCAAACAGAAATCCCATCTGTATTACCAGCTTGGTTCCAGAGAATAATAAAACACAGAAAGAAGTATCAAGATGATGGAACATCGGTGGCGCCTGTGGCTCGGTGAGTAGGGTGCTGGCCCCATATGCCAAGGGCAGTGGGTTCAAACCCAGCCCCGGCCGAACTGCAACAAAAAAATAGCTGAGCGTTGTGGTGGGTGCCTGTGGTCCCAGCTACTCTGGATGCTGAGGCAGGAGAATCGCCTAAGCCCAGGAAATGGAGATCGCTGTGAGCTGTGTGATGCCACTGCACTTGGCATTCTACCAAGGGCAATAAAGTGAGACTCTGTCTCTACAAAAAAAAAAAAAAAGAAGAAGAAGAAAGAAAGAAAAAGAATATAACACTAAGGAATTTACTCTCGATCCTAAAAGCTGTGGGGAGTTGCTAAATAATTTCCTTG
>CAUYRH010128399.1:0-28335 GCA_963574655.1 Perodicticus potto | reverse complement strand
TTTTTTTTTTTTTTGAGACAGAGCCTCAAGCTGTCACCCTGGATAGAGTGCTGTGGCTTCACAGCTCACAGCAACCTCCAATTCCTGGGCTCAAGCGAGTCTCCTGCCTCTGCCTCCCAAGTAGCTGGGACTACAGGCGCCTGCCACAACGCCTGGCCATTTTTTGGTTGCAGCCGTTATTGTTGTTCGGCGGGTCCGGGCTGAATTCGAACCCGCCAGCTCAGGTGTACGTGGCTGGTGCCTTAGCCTGTTGAGCCACAGGCGCCGAGCCAACATTAGAGATTTTATACCCATAGGCTGGAGAGTACAGATACCATTTCCATGTGTATGGAGAGAGTTAGAGAGAGAAAGAAAAAAAAAAAAAAGAATGAACGAAATGTGGTTGAAAGAAGAGGAGAGAAGGAAGACTGGTTTGTAGAACCCTGGGTAGGCCTTGAATGCATTTTTCCATAAACTATTGTTATTTAAAGAGGTTAGGTCCTGGCTCGGACAGAAACCACTTAGTTTTTAATAAGTGGCTCAGTATTATAATTGCAGCAATGTCTGGCAAATTGAAGTTGCAGCCTTCGTCCTACTCTTCCAGTCAGGACCTATTTCAGACTGTTAAAGATGTTGACATTTCATGGATTAGGATGATGTAAAGAGACACATGCTAGCCCAGCAGTACACAAGCACTTATGTTGACTGCTAAAGCCAGCCAGCCACCTCAGCAGGGGAGAACAACTCTCAACCCAACCTCCAGTCAGAGAAGCCAGGGAAGACATTCCTTCCCATGGAATCAAGACAGCATCCATCCCTCTGATCACGGATTTCTGGCTAACTAACTGAATGGACACTTTATATTCCGAGATGACTTCCAGGCAGGGAAGTTCCATCTTGTGATATGGAAACAATAAATTCTCTGAGATACGTTCATCTAATCTGTGGCATTAATAAGAATTTCTGTCTGCCCAGATGATAGGTTGATACTTTTGGACTCCAACCAAGAAAAAGCTAACTGGGGATAGGATGATAAAATACTCAAGCACTAAAAATGTACATTGCTAAATTTCTTTTTCTTTTTTTAGCTTTGAAAGTGTGGTCTGCTTGTCCCTCTGTTGATGGGTCATCTGGATCATGGTTCTTGTTGTGACTATTTCTAAGACAATTAGAGGGTATTGGACTTTGGAACTGCCTTTCCAAAGTAGAGAAAAAAAACTATTCTACAACTTTTGTACTGAAACACCGAGGACATTTGTAGTATTTCTTAAACAGAGAGCCAAACTTGAGATTTTCAATCATAGGCTATGTGATAGCATTTGGGGAATCGTCAACCTAGGAAGAGAGAGAGAGTAATATGTATGTATACTCATACGTTGTCACGGAGCATGATTCTCCAGTGGATGGATACCTAGAATGTATCACTAAGAAGAGACTAATTCACATTTACACTAAAACCTTTTAGCAAGCACTGAAAGGGAGATGTCCAAGATTTCATCCTTGACAATTTTTGGAAAGCACTGTTCAATCATGCTGTCCTGGATATTGTCCAGGTGACCTGCAGGGCTTGAGGTGGATGTCGGTGTCACTCTTACCGCACATTGTGTTGGACCCAGAGAGTGAACATTCTCATTCTTCCCGTGGCAGCTGATTATTTGGTGCCGGTTTTCATTTGTTTTCCCTTTCTCCATAGGCCTTGCACAGAAGGGTTTTTATATCGCATCCATATTGTGGGAATAAGCTGCAGAACTAGAAATAGAGATGCCTGCAGGCTCAGGAACTGGGCAGTAGTTCTCAGAATGGGTTGTGCCTCAGAAATTTCTTTTCTAGATGTTGAACACCGGAAGAACTAAGATATTTCAGAAGAATTGGCTACCTTCTTTGGAAACAAAGATTTAAATACCAAGGATAAAGACTGGCCTTTTCTTCTTTGATTTCAGTCTAAAGATATTAAGAATGGAAAAGAAGAAACAAAAACATCACAAAGGGAAATCATTGTTATGGTAAAAATAGAGGTGCAAAGCTATGCAAAGGAAATAGGAAGTGAAATCTTCCTAGTCTGGGGGATCTAGTAATCCATCCTGGCTTCCAGATGACCAAAGGGCTGATCCTTGAGATTGAAAATCTCAAGTTTGGCTCTCTGTTTATAGTAAGCATACTATAAACTTCTGGCTCTTCACAAGTGTTCAGAAAACTCTTTAAGTTTTTCAGAGGCTAGATTACTAAGAACAGTGAGGAATTTGTATACCTTGTTTTTCTAAGTAGTCCAGGATGCAGAGTTCAGAAAGAAATGCCTCTGACCTAATTTTTAGTGTTTAAGCCACTAACTGTTCTAAAATGCTATTTATTTGTGTCTATAAGTTTGTACATAGTAATACCCACCTCATTGTTGCTTAATTGGGCAGAGGGGGCAGTGAGTTTGAATTTTTGTTTGAAATGAAATGCTTTAGTTGTCATTTTGTCGTTGCATTTCAGATAGCTCATGACCCTTCTGTGGTCATTTTAACACCGTAACAGCCCACAAAGTGGGGGCAGGGTATTGATGTTTGGATTTTTTCTTCATTTGTTACTAGTTCTTTTACTCATTTTTCTTTGTGACCGTAGTATAACTTCACGGATGCAGAAAGAGTGAATGGATTAATGAATAATTGGTTTAATGCCAGTTATGTCATTTGAGTGCTTTTTTTTTTTACAGGATATTTATAAATGTCTATATTTTAATTGCACTGGCACATTGAACATGTCAGTGTCTATACCACTGGACCAACAGCATTTTCTGGCTATAGGGTGCGTGATATTAGTAATGTCTTGATTTTCCTTTGGGACTCAACCATATAGAAGTTGTTTTTCCCTCCAGTAGTAGGGGAAGAACAGGTGATTGACCATTGATGTCATTGTAATTCTTATTTTTAAAAATAAATTCATAAAAAAATGGAGACTTTACAGGCTTTGTATTAACCTGGATGGAAGTGGGACACATTATTCTTAGTAAAGCATCACAAGAATGGAGAAGCATGAATCCTATGTACTCAATTTTGATATGAGGACAATTAATGACAATTAATGACATGGTAGGGGTCGGGAAAGGGGAGAGCAGAAAGAGGAAGGAGGAGGGAAGGATGGGGAAAAGGAAGAGCATAGAGAGGGAAGAAGGGGGGGTGGGGGCTTGGTGTGTTACACACCTTTTAGGGGCAAGACATAATTGTAAGAGGGACTTTACCTAACAAATGCAATCAGTGCAACTTGCTTTCTTGTACCTCAATGAATCCCCAACAATAAAAAAAGGCAAAAAAATGTAAATAACTATCTTAATGATTATGATTAAATGTAGGAGATAAAGGAAAGAGGGAAGCCAAGGCAATTTCTAAATTTCTGGATTGAGCATTAGAGCAGGTGGCAATGCTATTTACTGAGACAGAGCAGAAATGTGGAGGGAGGAGGGAAGAGTGATGAATTCAGCTTCTGACTTATCTTGAGGCACCTATGAAATACCAGGTGGAGATACCAGATACAGAATCTGGACACAAAGGCATGAGATCACCTTGGCAGACAGTGAGGAGTAAGACAGAGACCTAGGATTTCCAACACTATGTTGATTTGGTAGACAAGGAGCTGGCAAAGAATGGGAAAAGGAAGTCAAAGAAAGACATGGAAAACACACACAATGAAGTATAATGGAAGGCTTAAGAATAACGCTTTTTAAGGAAGGAGGAGCAGTTGATTTTATCTAAAATTTTATCTAGTAAAGTGGAAATTGTTTGCATTACTGAGCTTGATAGGTCTCAGGACCTGGTGCACGGAGGGGGAGTTGACCTGAGTGGAAATGGTGGAAAATGGAGAAATAAAGCCAAGAAAGGCAGGGAGAGACAAAGAAAGACAGGAGACAACAGATAGGATGGTGTCGGGAGGACTGACGCAGCTGATGGCTACAGCCAGCACCAAACTGTGGAAACAGCTTTATTTATACAGTATCTTAATAAGGTTGCATTAATCTTAGCACATGGGGTAGAGGTCAACCTTAAGAGGAAAAACTGTGTGCTTGCCAATAATAGGGAAAGTATGCATGGGCTACACGACTTCTGCCAAGTGAAAAGAATGTTATTAAAGGAGAAATGGTTGGGGGTTGCTCCCTGAGCATTTCCACAGGCTGTGGGGGCCCTGCTGCCTGCAACCGGCTCCCCACAGCTAGGTGCCTGAGTAAGTGCCCTTTTGGAACACTGGCTGGCAAAATATCCAGACAAAGAAATGTTGGTGGGTTGATGAGAGGTAAGGAAATGGATATAAAAAAGTTGCTTTGACACTTTTTAACCTAAGTAGTAAGTGCAATATATTTTTGTATTAACTAGATAGAATAAGTTTTTATTTTGCTAAGCAGAAATATTTTAAAAATTCTACCTATTAGTACATTATATTAAAAAGCATTGCAACTTTTTAAAAAGTATTACTGTAAATTGTATTATTTTAGATACTTCCTGGGTTATAATGTCAACATGGATTTTTTATTTAAAAATATTAAGGAGGTATAGATGTTTTTGATACTTGGGTTGAGTCAGGGCTGAAAGTATGCCTATCACTCAAATAGTGTTAATTATACCCATTAGGTGGATTTTTGCCCTTCCTGTCCTCCCTCCTTCCTTCTCATCACTTAGTTCCAATTTATTAGAAACTACATGTGGGATTTGTTTTTCCATTCTTCAGATACTTCACTTAAGATAATGGTCTCCAGGTCCTTCCAAATTGCTGCAAAAGGCATTAATTCATCCATTTTATGGCTGAGTATTATTCCATTATATATATTTATATATATAAATCACATTTTGTTAACCCACTTATCAAATGATGGCCACTTAGGTTGATTCACATCTTTGTAATTGTGAATTGTGCTATGATAAACCCTCAAGTGCAGGTGTCTTTTTGATAAAATAACTTCTTTTCCTTTGGGTAAATACCCAGTAGTGGGATTGCTGAATTGAATAGTGGGTTTAGTTTTAGTTCTTTGGGAAATCCCCATAGTATTTTTCATAGAGGTTGTACTAATTTGCAGCGCCACAAACAATGTATAAGTGTTCCTTTCCCTGTGCATCTGTACCAACATTTCATCTATTGTTTTTGGACTTTTTAATTAGATCCATTCTAACAGGACTGAGGAGGTATCTCATTGTGGTTTGAATTTGCGTTTTTCTGATGATTAGTGATAGTGAGCTTTGTCACAGATCAGTTGGCTATAGGTAAATGGTTTTATATTGGAGTTCTGTATTCTGTTCCATTTGTCCATGTCTCCATTTTTGTGACCAAACCATGCTGTTTTGGGTACTAGAGCCTTTTTTTATTATATAGTTAAGTCTGGTAATGTGATACCTCTGACTTTGTTCTTTTTGCTTAAGATTGCTTTGGATATTTGGATTTCTGTTTCCAAATGAAGCATAAAATTATTTTTTCTAGATCTGTGAATGATGTCATTGGTATTTTGATGGGGATTGCATTGAATCTGTACATTTCTTTGGGTAACATGAACATTTTAACAATGTTTATTCTACCAGTACATGAGCATGATACATTTTTCCCTTTGTTTGTATCCTCCACAATTCTTTTCCCAGTGTTTTGTAACTCTCCTTACAGAGATCTTTCAGCTCCTTGGTTAAGTATATTCCTAAGCATTTTATTTTCTTTGTAGCTGTTGTGAATGGCACTGAGTCTTTGATTTGACTCTCAGATTGGCTGTTATTGGTATATAGAAATCTACCAATTTGTATACATTGATTTTATGTCCTGAGTGTTGTGTAAATGTTTCTTGCCTGGCCAGGCTGCAATGAAATGTTGGAGAATAAGGAGGATGAAAGCTCGCTCAGGCAAACAGCAACTTTATTTCTTCCACCAAAGCATATATAGGCACATAACTTAATCAATAAACATATGACTTAAACCTTGGCCTAGGATTAAATGAATTAAATGATAACTACTTTACTATCATTATCTAAAGCTATTCTTATGGGCTAAGGTTTAATCGGATTAACTGATAACCACTTCACTAAAGTTATTCTTATGCTAAGTAATCAAAAACAAAACCACAAAACAAGGTTCTGGGGAAATAAGCGGTTTAAGTGCATGATCCTTTAACAGACCATTTGGAGGCAGTTAATCATCTTTAGGGAGTAGTCTGGAAAATCCTAAAATATACAGGTAACTGCCTGCAGACCTGCCTCCATGAAGCTCAGCCCTTAATCACTTCTACATGATTAGGTCCCAAGCCACATAGGAAGTTCTATCCAGGATTTTTTTCTTTCTAACTCACAAAAGACTTTAAACTTGCCTTCACAAAATGGAACCATTTAAAGGTATACGTATAGGCTTTTTGCCTATACCTGAGACTTTGCTGACTTTATCAATTCCAGGAAACTCTTAGTGGAGTCCTGGGCTTGGTAGATACATGATCATATCATCAGCAAAAAGAGGGAGTTTGGCTCAGTGCCTGTAGCTCAAGCAGCTAAGGCGCCAGCCACATACACCTGAGCTGGCAGGTTTGAATCCACCCTAGGCCCACCAAACAATGATGCCTGCGACCAAAAAAAAAATAGCCAGGCATTGTTGTGGGCACCTGTAGTCCCAGCTACTTGGGAGGTGGAGGCAGGAGAATTGCTTAAGCCCAGGAGTTGGAGGTTGCTGTGAGCTATGATGTCATAGCACTCTATCCAGTTCTGTCTTAGAAAAAAAAAAAAAAGAGGGAGTTTGACCTCCTCTTTCCTGATTTGGATACCTTTTTTTTTTTTCTCTTGTCTGATTGCTTTGGCTAGGCCTTCCAGTATTATGCTGAATAGAAGAGGTAACAGTGGGCAATCTTGTCTTGTTCCAGTTCTTAGTGGGAATGCTTTCAACTTTTCCCTATTCTGTATGATGTTGATTATGGGTTTGTTACATTACAAAGTATGGCTTGTATAATTTTGACATATATTCCTTCTACGCCTAGTGTATTGAGGGTTTTTAATTATGAACAGGACCTGAATTTTGTCAAATGCTTTTTCTGCCACTATAGAGATGATTATACGGTTTTGTTTTTGTTTCTGTTTATGTGAATTGATTTATTGATTTGTTTATGTTGAACCATCCTTGCTTCTTTTTCACTTGATCATGGAGGATTATTTATTTGATGTACTGCTGAATTTGATTTGCAAGTATTATACTGAGAACTTTTTACATCTATATTCATAAGGGATAGTGGTCTATAGTCTTCTTTTTTTGTTGTGTCCTTACCTTGTTTTGGTATCAAAGTAATATTGGCTTCATAGAATGAGTTGAGGAGGATTCTCTCCTTCTCAATGTTATGGAATAATTTCTGCAGTATAAGTCCCAGTTCTTTGTAGGTCTGGCAGAATTTGGCTGTGAATCTATCTGGTCTCAGGCCTTTTGTTGTTGTTGTTGTAAGACTTTTTATTACTGCTTGAATCTCACTGCTCATTGTTGGTCTGTTTAGGAGGTCTACTTCTTCCTGAGTCTTGGAAGGATGTGTATTTCCAGGAATTTGTCCATTTCTGGTACATTTTTTGGGTTATGTACATAGAGATTTTCATGCTATTCACAGATAATGCTTTTTATTTCTGTGCTATCAGTTGTGATATCTCCTTTTGCATTTCTAATTGAGCTCATTTGGGTCCTTTCTCTTTTATTTCTGGTTAATCTAGCAAGAGGTCTATCAATCTTGTTTATGTTTTCAAAAAACCAACATTTTTTTGGGGGGGGTCTTCTGCTGAATTTATCATCAAATACCAAGGGAAAATAAAGGAGAGAACCAACATTTTGTTCACCAAACTTCTGTATATTTTTGTTGTTGTTTTCCATTTCATTTTGTTCTGCTCTGGCCTTTTTGTTTGCTTCTGATGGCTTTGAGTTTGGTTTTCTCATTCTTTTCTAGTTCTTTGAGATGCACTACTAGTTTTTTAATTCGTGATCTTTCTAATTTTTGAATGTAGGAATTTTAGGCTATGTATTTTCCCCTTATGTATGTTTTCATTGCAGTCCAAAGATTTTGATAAGTTCTGTCTCCTTTGTCAGTTCAGGAATTTTTTTATTTCCATCTTAACTTAATTATTTACTCAATAGTGATTCTGGCTTTGTGTAGAATTGAATGTTACTCTTACTATTGATTTCTACTGTTAATCCACTATGGCCTGAGAAGATACAGGGTATGGTTTCCATTTTTAAAAAATTTTTTGAGACATGTTTTGTGGCCTAAGATATGATCAATCTTGGAGAATGTCCCATGTGCTGATGAGAAGAATGTACATTCAGTAGCTTGGGGATAGAATGTTCTGTAAATATGTTAGGTCTATTTGTTGTAAGGTCTCATTTAAGTCCAGTGTTTCTTAATTTCGTGCTTTCATGATCTGTCCCACTCTGATAATGAGATATTGAAGTCCCTGCCAATTAGACCTATTATTTATTTCTTTGCTTAGCTCTAGAATAATTTGATTTATGTATCTAGGAGCTCCTGTGTTAGGTGCATATATATTTAGGATTGTTATGTCTTCTTGTCAAATTGTTCTCTTAATCATTATATTAATATAATGACCATATTTGTCTTTCTTTACCAATGTGGATTTAAAGTCAATTTTATCTGATATGAAAATTACTACACAGGCTCTCTTTTGGTTTTCATTTCACTTTGAGCCTGTTTGCATCCATGTCATTTAGATGTCTCTCCTGGAGGCAGCAGATACTTGGGTTGTGTTTTTTCATCCATTCAGCCAGTCTATGTCTTCTGAGTGGTATAGTCAAGCCATTAGGAGATTAATATGAATTAATAAGAATTAATATGTGTGATGTTGTTCTGTTCATCATAATGGGTACAGCCTTTTTGCTTTGTTTTTCTTTCTGTGCTATTGTGTTATAGGAGTTGTGAGCCTTGACTATTTTGTGTGATTTTATTCTGGAGTGTTATCTTTTGTGCTGATTCATATATAATGCAGTTTTGATTATTTCCTGCAGGGCAGATTTAGTCATGACAAATTCTGTCAATTATTGCTTGTCTAGAAAAGGCTGGATTTCCCCATCAGTTGTGAAACTTAGTTTTGCTGGATAAAGAATTCTAGTCTGTTGGTTGTATAAGAAGATAGAGAGGCCCACTCCATTCTGGCTTGTAAGGTTTCTACTGAGAAATCTGCTGTTAGCCAGATGGGTTTTCCCTTGTAGGTCAGTTGTTGGTTTTCTCTATTTGCTTGTAAAATTTTTTTCTTTCATTTTGACTTTGGTTAGGTTGATTACTATGTGTTTTGGAGATGTTCTATCTGCTATGAATCTTCCTGATTTTTGATCCCCGTCTTGTATCTGAATGCCTGGATCTCTGGTGATACTACAGAAATTTTCCTCAATAATTCCCTCAAATAGATTTTCCATGCTTTTAGCTCTATCTTCTTCTCCTCAGGGATAGCTCTAATTTGCAGTTTTGTCCACATCACATTGTCCAATATCTAAGTTAATTTCTCTTCCTTTTTTGTTTTCTCCTCTGCCTCTTTGAAAGACTGGATTAGCTTGATAGCCTTGTTTTCAAGCTCTGAGATTCTTCCTCTTCCTTGATTTAATCTGTTACTGAAACTTTTGGCTGTGTTTTGAAATTCCCTAAATGATTCATTTAAGTTCTATTATATACTTCCTTATTTTGTCTAGTTTTTTAGAGACTTTTTCATTAATTTCCTGAAATTTTTTGGCTTCTTTTTGTTGGTTTTCAACTTTCTCATATTTGCTATCCATACTCTGAATTCCATTTCTGTCATTTCAGTTTCCTTATAGTTCGTGTTCACTGCTATAGCTCCATTGTGATCCCTTAGGGGTGTCAATCTGTTGTGATTTTTCATGTTGCCAGGTTTCTTTCGCTGATTTTTTTATATGAAATCTCTTTTCTCAATTCAGGACTAATAGGTTTGCAGACATCTGTTTGTTGATGGGAACTCTCTTGCTTGATTAGAAGGGGAGGGTGACTACATGGCACTTTTTTCCTATTCTGCAATGTTGATGTGCTGGAAGTGGGGGAATGTGCACTAGAAATCTGTAATACGATTGTTCTGATTTGTTCTGCTCTCCTGTGATCATCTCTGCTCAAGCCTGTATTCAATACTGTTTGTGTTGTGTGTTGGGCTGTTCACCAGATAGTTGGTAGGACGTTCAATTTGGGAGCTAGGTGAGAGCTTCTTCACTGAGGCTGGTGTTGTGAGCATTGCTCTATCCAGGGTCTCCCTGCAGTGGTGACAATAAAAGCTGGGTGAGGCTATCTAGGCAGTTGTCATGGGTTCTCAGGTTATGGATGTTTGCTCAAACCAGATTGTAGTGTACTAGTGGTTTGAGCTGGGGGTAGTCTTTGGTGGGTCATTGGACTTTGGAGCAATTCCTCTGGCCCTGCAGAGGGGTGGAGGCTCTGGGGTCCAGGTGTAGGCCTGGAGTCTTAGAGATGGTGTTTTGGGCCTGGCAGGAGCTCTGGAGGCACAGAGGCAGAGCCTCGAACTCCAGCATGAGAAATTCAGAGCCAGGACTGAGCAGGAGCCTGAAGGAGGACTTTTGAGCAGGGACCCAGAGCCAGTGGTAGGGCCATGTGGGTGGTAGTGCTGATCCAACCAACAGGACAGAGTTAAGGCTGAGGAGATAGGGGCCAGTGAAAGCTTGGAGGACAGAATCAGGACCAACTAAGTGGCAAGCTGTTCCACAAGCTCAGAAACTGCCTGGGTGCTAAGTCACATGGGCAAAGGTCAGTTCCAACAGCCCAGGGACTGTGGAGTTCTCCTGCTCTCCCCATGACCCACTGAAGCAGTAGCCCAAAGTCCCTCAGGCCAGAACCTGCTGTATCCCAGTCAATTCCCATGCTCAGGTCTCATCACGCTATAGAGGAGAAGCAGTTGGCTCCCCAGGTGTGGCTCAGGGAAGCCTCATGTTAGTCTGCTCCCTCCCTAGTCCAGTGTCAACCTGGCGTCATGTACCTGACACTCCATGATGGCTTTAGCTGCTGCCCAATCCCCACCGTGTCTGTTATCTGGTGCAACAACTCTGCACAGACTCCAGGCAGATCCCTGGTCTGTGTTAGAGGTCTGTGGCTATGGAGGGAGCTATCTCATAACTTGCACAGTACCAGCAGGGTGAGCACAGCAGCCCAGTGCTCTATCTTCCTATTCTTCCCTTCACATTCTTTGATCTTATTATGTATATACACCCTGTCACCTTTTTTTGTATGCACTGAGTAGCCCACACTGCTTTTCTGTGATTTCACACTGTTGCTTCAGAGAAGAGCGATCCATATGTAAGCAGCTCACTGCATTTTCACTTCTTTCCTTGGGAGCAGTGAGCTGACAGGCTGCTTCTGGTCCACCATTTTTTTTCTCACCTCCGCAAAAGCAGTTATTTCTGGTAGTTCATTTATTCAACAAATATTAAGTTAGTGCTATTATACACCAGACATTGTGCTAGGTACTGAGAACAGCAAACAAATAAACAACAACAACAACAAAAACCTTCTGCCCTCATGGAGCTTACATTCTGGTCAGAGACAGATGCTAAACAAATAAAAAAGAATGCATGTACCACAGCAAGTGGAGTAGGAAGGATAGAGAGGATTGCCAGAACACAGGCAACCAAAGCAAAGTTGGGCAAATGGGACTCCCTGGGCTGCTGGAACTGAGCATTGCCCATGTGACTTAGCACCCAGGCAGTTTCTGAGCTTGTGGAACAGCTTGCCACTTAGTTGGTCCTGATTCTGTCCTCCAAGCTTTCACTGCCCCCTATCTCCTCAGCCTTAACTCTGTCCTGTTGGTTGGATCAGCACTACCACCCACATGGTCCTACCACTGGCTCTGAGGTCCTGCTCAAAAGTCCTCCATCAAGCTAAAAATCTGCACAGCAAAGGAAACAACATAGTGAAGAGACAACCCACAGAATGGAAGAAAACATTTAAAAACTGTCCATCTGATAAAGGATTAATAACGAGAATATATAATGATACAAATGATAAAAATAAAAGAATAAAACTAAAATTACTGTTTAGAATGTTAGCTTTTATTCTGATTTTAGGGACTTCCAATTCTTGTTGTTGTCATTAAAATGTTTTGTTTTTTAAAATAAAATAGTGGCAGACGTAGTAGACATTATATGTGTGAGATTTATTTTCTTTTTTGTTTTGTTTCTTTTTTTAATTGCAGTTTGGTCAGGGCTGGGTTTGAACCCAGCACCCTCAGTATATGGGGCGGGTGCCCTACTCACTGAGCCACAGGCACTGCTGAGATTTATTTTCTTTTTAATAGCTCCACTTGGCATAATAAAAATTTGGATACTCATGTACTAAAGCCTCATTAATTTTTTTTACTGGGCTGGAAAATCCTGGGAACCACTGGCCAGAAGGTCTTTGGGAACCTCACTGAGGTCCAGTAACTTCAATCTCTGACAAGAACAAGCAGTGTATTGATTTGAGTCATTATATGATAAACTGTAGCCTAATGGTAAAAACAAATGTGGTGCATATACGCAATGGAATATTATACCAAGTTGTGACAATTAAGTTCATAAACTCATCCTAGGAAAGTGCTACATAACCCATTGCTGAATATCACTATAGAAACCTTGAAGTACTCCCTTTGGGAAGCTACATACCCATGCCAGGGCCTAGTTCATCCTTCAGAGCAATTTTGGAACTCTTTTTCTGGTTGTATAAGGCCTGACAATTAAGTTTGTGAAATTACTATAGTGCACTTATGTTGGCAGCACTGTACAAACAACTCAGTAAGGTTTCATAACCTTGGTATATCAGTGTCTCATAGCTGTGTTCATATTGACATGTGGCAGTGTCTTCCTAAGAGGCATTTACTATTATTATTGCATGTTTTTGTGTGCTATACAATGGTAGCTCTGATGCTCATTCCAAAAAAAGAGCTCCACAATTGCTTTGAAGGGTAAACTAGGCATTAGCAACAGTACATATCTTCCCAAGGAAGTACTTTGAAGGTGACTGTAGTGATATTCAGCAATGAGGTATGTAGTGTGTTTTCTAGGATGAGATCATGAAAGAACCATTGTCAGAGCTTGTATAGCTACAAGAAAGAATGACATTCTACCATTTGCAACAACATGGATAAAACTGAAGAATAATATGTCAAGTAAAATAAGCCTTGTGCGGATTGATTTTGTGAGAAAAATACAATAGCCAATACCAATCAGTTCAGCTTATACAATTCTGAAAAATTAAAGTTGATCAATTTTTTTTTGCTTTTTGGAGACAGTCTCACTTTGTGGCCCTTGGTAGAGTGCCACGATATCATAGCTCATAGCCACCTCTGACTCTTGGGTTCAAGATATCCTCTTGCCTCAGCCTCCTATATAGCTGGGAGTACATGCATATACCACCAAAGCCTGGCTAGTTTTTCTATTTTTAGTAGAGGCAAAGTCTCACTTTGCTCAGTCTGGTCTTGAACTCTTAAGCTCAGGCATTCCACCCATCTTTGCCTCCTAGAATGCTAGGATAACAGGCAAGAGCCACTGCACCTGGGCTGATCAAACTTTCGATTTGGTGGATGCCACAACTGCTGTGCCCACATCAGCTGCAGACAAAAGCAGAGGTTTTGATGGAAATTTTAAATAAGGGGGATCAAGAACTTTGAAGCATTACTTCAAATAACTGTAAAAGGACATGAAATACGGCTTTCCCAGTACCATCCTGCAGATAAAGCACAGTTAAAGCAATGGCTACCAAACTGGCCAAGAGCAAAGATTATGGAAACAGTTTCTTGGGCTGCTCAACACATTTCTGGAGGGCCAAAGAGTAACACCTGCTTAACATAAAAGAGTGTTTTGAGCAAGTCAACCAAAGCTTTAGCAAAAAAATGCCCAGGAACCCAGAGAGTCCATCTTCACCACGACAATACTCTTGATTATTATTCTCCCCAAACAAGAGCAATTTTATGAGAGCTCTGATGAGAAGTCATTAGGCATCTACTTTACAGTTGTGATTTGTGGGTTAGAATTTAGCATAGGCTGACATCCTTGAGGATCTGCTGGCAACAGCTTGGATTCCTAGACCCTTGCCCTGTACTGAACACAGTACCTACAGGCCACCATTAGGGGGGTCAGGAGTGTTCAGCAGTTCAGATATAGATCTATGTGTCATGTGCTGAAAAAGGCTCAAAGGTTGAAATTGCTTAAGGGTTATATTATACATAAGCATCATAGAATAGGGAAGTTAAAGTTTGTCCCCAAGGCATTGTAACTGTTTCTTTCTTGCTTTAACATCTTGATATTCTCTTCTGTCTTCCCATTGTTTCCTCAATTCACTGACATTTGCAAAACTTCCTTGTTTCTTTCTACCTATAATTAACTTTGTACGTTCGCCAGTACAAATTTTTCCTAGTTCAATGAAAGACCTGTGGCTCAGTGCTTGTAGCTCAGCAGCTAGGGCACCAGCCACATACACCTGGGGCTGGCAGGCTTCTACCTGTCCTGGGCCTGCCAAAAAACAATGACAACTACAACAAAAAAATAGCTGGGCATTGTGGCAAGCGCCTGTAGTCCCAGCTACTGAGGAGGCTGAGGCAAGAGAATTGCTTAAGCCCAAGAGTTAGAGGTTGCTGTGAGCTGTGACACTACAGCACTTGACCAAGGGCAACATGGTGAGACTCTGTCTTAAAAAAAAAAAAAAAAGAAAGACCCTTGAGGCTTTTGCTCAGGGAGGCACTTCCTTGCTACCTCTTGGCATGTGAAGCTGCTTACGTCTACAAGCCTCATAGGTTATTTGTTTGAAAATAACTTAGCATAAGAGTTTACTTTTTGTGCCACTGTTGTGCCTAACTCGCGGGGTCCTCTACAAAAATCACTCAGAGACCAAGTCCGCTGCAAAAGCAAGAGGCAGTTTATTAGCTAGCTCGAGCTAGGGCCCTTCTGTTCCTGATGCAGCAGGAGAGCAGAGAAGCCCCAACAGCCGAGGGGAAAGCAGTTTTAAAGATACAGAAAAAATCAAAGGGAGGAGGTGTTGGGCAAATTGCTGGGGAGAGCTGATAGGGGCTTAGAGTACTGGACAATGTCTGTTCTGGGCTAATTAGCCTGGGGAAAGATTTACTACTACTGGGGCCAAGGGTGAGTACTGTTATTGCTCTGGATGGACATACTGGAGCCGGGGGGGTAAGGGAGGAAGCAGGTTGCCTATCACCTTTGGTATGCAGCTGCAAATTGACCTTTGGTATGCAGCTGTAAACTGAAGGCTGTGGGACAAAGTAGAATTAATGAAAGGCTGTGGGACAAAATGAGTTAGTTTTAACAAAATGGAGTCAGCTTGGTTCTTTCACCATCCCCTCACCATTTCATTCCTAGGAGCAGAATGACAACACTGATTTGGCTTCTTCTGACTTCTTTTTGTTTCCTAATCTCAAAATTTACAAAGAGCACTCATTTGTCTTCTATTCTTTTTTTTCAATTAATAATACATAAAAGACTCCCTAGGACCTTCAGTTCTTTTGGAATGGACTAAATGGTTGGTATCACTTACAAAAATGTATGACCTTGATATTGGGAAAAACAGGTTATATATTTTTTGTCCTTTAATCCCATGTTCCGCTAACTTTTTGAAGTCCTCTTGTGTCTGTGTGTTACTATTATATTCTTTTTTGGGGGGGTTATAAAATTGTAAGCTCCCTGAGATCTGGAAATCTTGGATTTGTATTTTACTAAATGTGCACCTAGTATTCTGCTCTGTACTAAATGGTCATTTAGTACTTTTTATAAACACATTATTTTCATAATTGCTACTGTTGACTTCTGCAATTTCAAGGTGATCGTCAATTCAAATGCCTTCTTCTCAGGAATGAATTTGTACACTCAGTCATTGGACAAATGTAAACTGCTTCTGAGTTTCTAATGTGAGGGGGGTGAGCTCAGGGTAGGGTGAGGCTGGAGGATAGTGACAAGGCTTGTACTCTGGTGACAGGGGGTGCAAGTACTTAGAGGCTCTGTTTCTTGATAACTTTTTCTTCACATCTCCCAGAGCCCTTCTTTCAGGGTGCTTTCTTCAGAGTCTTCGCAGCCATGCCAACATAGTGTTTTTAACATTTGTTGGTGAAATGCCAAATTGGGAAGATGTTGTCAAAGGCACAAACTACTTCCGCTTCTGCTCTTGTCATTCAGGCTTGATGCAGTGAGCAACACTGAGCCAGAGAGAGTCATGTGTGCGCTGTGACTCTTTCAGCTATTTAGCAATTAGAGGGGATTAGAGAGAAAGGTGATGTTTTCTCCCCACATCATCCCATAGGAGATGCAGGTTTGTGAGGCCTGATGCTTCTGCAACTTGGGTGGTCCTTTCTAAGGAAAAGAACATAAGCAAGTGAAGGAACTAAACTTTAAGCTTCATAGCTGCTACAGTACATTCTTCTTGGTTTATGAGAAGGAGAAATACCTATTTTTATATGTGTCTCAGTTAGGGCACTCTGAGATACAAAAGTTCCAAATGCAAGCAAAACAACTTGAACTGGCTTCAGTAACAAAGAAGAGTAGAGTCTCATGTAAATGAAGAGTGCAGTTGTTGGACAGGCTCAGTAGTTGACTGATCTAGCATCTTTACAATGTCACTAATGACCCAGTTTCTTTCCATCTTTCCACTGCGCTGTCCACAGTATCTATTTCATCTTGGGCGGCTCCCTTCAAGTTTTACAGCATGCATGCCAGCAGCAATGGAGACTACCAGCTTCCTCTTTCCTGTCACAATTGCTTCAACCATATGGTAAACATCTTGAGTGTCAAACCATAGCTAGTTTAATTTAAGTGTGTTTGTGACTAAGGCCTCCTGGGGTGGGGAACCTGTGCCCTTGGGGCCATATGCGGCCTTCTGGATCCTTCAGTGAGGTCTTTTGATTGAATCCAAATAAATCCTTTACTAAAAGATTTGTTCTGTGAAGTTTAGATTCAGTTGAAGGGCTGCATTTGGGGATCTGGTGGGCCACATGTGTCCTTTAGGTCACAGGTTCCCCAGAGGGATAAGATGACTTTAAATGCTAATCACAGACCATGTCCAGAGAAAAGGAGAAAGCTATATTTCATCTAAGTTGCATAGCTGCCACATAGTAGGAGTGGAGTTAAGGGTGGTGAAATATTCCCAGTGTACAATATTAAACCAAAAGATAGAGTCTGGATTAATGACCTAAACATATCCAAGTTTTTCAAGATTATTTGTTTGATTTACATTTTTGCCTTCCACCTTCGCTTTTTTCTACTATGAGACTAAAAACTCAGTAGAGAAGGAATCATTTGTTCACCATCTATCTAATACCTATATTAAGTGTTCAGTATTTATTGAGAATAAATTCACCACAAACTTATTAGAAATAACATGTTAGAACACTAAATAGGTAACTATAATTGTGTAATATGAAAAGATGAAGGGGTACAGGATTATTAAGTTCTCTAAATGGCAAAAACATTTAGAGATTTTTAGATGTCACTGGAACTGAAAATAACTTCTGGGTCAGAATCATCTGTCTCATCAAGGAAACTGGAAATAAGAAAGGTTTTTTTAAGTGGCTCTTCAAATTCTAGTATGTCTAAGGTATCAAGGATTCAATAAAATATCAAAAAAAGTTTCACAAAGAAACAAAGAGAAACACAAA
Organism: Perodicticus potto; assembly: GCA_963574655.1. Taxonomy (NCBI): domain Eukaryota; kingdom Metazoa; phylum Chordata; class Mammalia; order Primates; family Lorisidae; genus Perodicticus; species Perodicticus potto. The sequence continues at coordinate 10,747 of CAUYRH010128399.1, read as the reverse complement.
TAGAAAGATAATATGATTATTTTATTTTGATATTACATGTGAGGACAGTAAGATTAAATATGAGCACTAAATTTGTAGTTCTGTAGTAAAATACATCATCAATATTCAAGTGGAAGATAATGATTTAACATTTTTTAAAATCTAAAAGTAAAACATAAAGCAAGTAATCCTTCTTTGTGATAAAGCTACCAGAGGAAAAGAAACTTGAAATAATTTCACATGACCTCTTATTTTCCATTTTCTAACATGTTTTTATTACCTAGATTCCTTCCGGAAGAGTTGAAGTCAATATCTGTTCAACATTATAAATATACTAAACTTAAAAAAAATAAGACAGTGAATAACATATTGGTAAATACATCTGTTAAAATTGTTTATTTTTCAAACTGAAATAGTATCTCTGTATTTCTTGACCTTCTAGTACAACTTTTTGTATATTCAGTTTTAAATCAAGCCAATCCTGTTCTGGGTACTATGGTGCCATATGGGATAGATTTCATTTAGGGTGGAGTGGTTAGGCTGCAATGATTTCAAATCAAGGCTCTGCTCAGGAATCTAGGAATGTTAGGTAGGAGATTAGGAAGTTCATAACTTGCCAAGAATTTCAGCTACTCCACAAACAATTCGATTACGTATGCTGACTCTTGCATACTAAACTGGTTATCCAAGTCTTAAACCTGATGCTTCTGTGCAGTTTTTGAACCACCCTTTCCACTAACACAATCATCATTTGTACATTAAATATAATTTCTTTAATTTTGGGGGGTTTTGAGGCGGAGTCTCATTCTTTTGCCCCAGGATGGAGTGCTGTAGTGTCATAGTTCACAGCAACCTCAAACTCCTGGGTTCAAGTGATCCTCTTGCCTCAGCCTCTTGAGTAGCTGGGACTACATGCACCTGCCACACACCTGGCTAATATTTCTGTTTCTAGTAGAGATGGGGGTCTCGCTTTTGCTCAGGCTGGTCTCGAACTCCTCAGCTCCAGCAATCCACCTGGTTCAGCCTCCCAGAGTGCTAGGATTATAGGCATGAGCCGGGCCTAAATATCATTTTCTATGAAGTGGTAAGCATGCTAAGAACCACTGCAAGATTTCCTATAGCCACACGCCTTGCCCTGATTTTCTTTACATTTCTAGTATTAAAAAATAGAGCAGGTTAAAAAAAAGTACATGTAAAAAAATGACATGCATAAAATGGTGTAATTTTCGAGAAATGGATCTGAATTTTGTCTAAAAAGAAAATCAACAGTATGTAACAGGCCTTTCAAAGTTATATGCATAATTATATGAAAGTTGTACCTAAGAATATTATGACAGTTAATGTTAAGTTTTCCTCATAAAGACACTGATTTTGCCAGACTACCTAATCACCAGTTAATATCCTCTCATAGGTAAAAAAATATGTATAACAACATTTTTGAATCATTTTCAATAGTATTTAAGATGAATGATCCTCAAATCAGTTATTTGATTTAGTAACAGCAAGTAAAAGATGGGAATCCTCTACTTCTGACAGACTTATTTTACGCTCAAAGGTAATTCAATATATTGGACATTCGACATGTGTGTTCAACATTGCACATTTTTTCTAGAGAGAAGCCCAAATCCTTAAAAAGGCTCTGAATGCCCCATATAATCTGCCCCCACCCCCGGCCTGACTTCATCTATTTCTTTTCCCCTTGTTCCTTCTGCATGCCCACCCCAAACATACATGTTTGCTGTAGCTGAACACGCCAAGCACGGCTCTCACCATTAAGACTTTACAATAGGGCAGTGTCTGTGGCTCAGTGGGTAGGGCACCGGCCCCATATACCGAGTGTGGTGGGTTTGAACCCGGCCCTGGCCAAACAACAACAAAAAATAGCCGGGCGTTTTGGAGAGCGCCTGTGGTCCCAGCTAATTGGGAGGCTGAGGCGATAGAATCGCCTGAGCCCAGGAGTTGGAGGTTGCTGTGAGCTGTGACGCCACAGTACTCTACTAAGGGTGATGGAGTGAGACTCTGTCTCTTAAAAACAAAGCCTTTGCAACAGCTGCTCCCTCTGCCTGGCATACTCTTTCTTGAGCATCCACAAGACTAGCTTCCTCACTCCCTTCAAATGCCTCTCCAACTTCACCTTTTCAATGCCTAGTCCATCTATTTTATTTAAATCTTGATCCCTCTTGCCCTGCCTTTTCTCCATAGCATTTATCACTCTCTAACATCCAATCTCATTTTCTTACGTATTAATGCTTACAACCCATTTCTCAACTGCAATGTAAGACTTACAAGGGAAGAACATTTCTCTTATTGCCCACTGATTATTCCCAGTGTTGGGAGAAATGCTTGGCACGTTGCAGGTCCGTAGTAAACACTTTTTTGATTTAATAATATTTCTACCGTCTGATCAGCTACTACTCAAGCAAGAACCCAAATGTGCCTGAATCACATGTTAATGTTTCAAAAGTCGAACTTCCTCCTAAAAACACTGCTGTCTACTTTCCTTTCTCCAAAATCTAAAAACAAAACATCAACTTCTCATTTCCAAACTCCAACAAAAAGATGGTTTAAATTTTCTAAATAAGTAATGCAAATGGATAAAACTGCAATTTCCTTCTTTCTCAGTCTTTTTTCCTCTTGCATATGTGCGTGCGAAAGAAATAGATATAATAAAACATATATAATAAAATCGTCATGTATATAATATGTACATATATAGTTTTTAGTGATAGTGTTCTGAGTTTTATCGAAACACTAAAAGAGTACTGCTTGGGATGTGAGAGGCTCAATCAGGAAGTGCAACCCAGAGGGCAGGATTTCCTGTGAGACTTCTAATAACTCGCCCCATCAGAGCGACAGCGTCCCTGCATCCATCGCACGAAAGGCGGGCGAGCGCCCCTCCAGTCCGCCCGCGCCCGCCGACCCCCCCGGCTCCGCCTGAGCCCAGCTCCGCTAAAGTCGCCCTCGAGTGCGGCGAAAACACACAGTCGCCCGACGGCAGCGTACAAGAGGGGGACAAGGTTGGCCGGGTCTCCCCCGTCATTCCGCCCGAGTCTAAGCGCCAGTGGCCGGAGCCTCAGCTCTGTGACTTGTCAGCTAATTAGGGAGAGCCTGACGGGGTGGCCCCCCGTCAGGCCACCCAGCTGAGCCCCGTCCCCCCATCCCCTCATCCCGGCTACCCAGCAGAGCCTCGTCCCGTGAACCCCAGGACCGGGTGAGCTTTCCTCAGAGGGCAAACATGGGTCAGGGTCGGATGCTACCTCGCGTGCGGAGACTCTTCGGCTCCTCCTTCGGGGGCAGGAGGCACTCTGGGGAGACCTCTCGGCTCAGGGACGCTGCCCAGAGGGAGCAGCAGCGGCGGCCCCCGCGAGGGACCCCAGCCTCTCTCGCGCTCTCCTCGCCGCGCCCTCACCGCGCGCTCCCGGCCGACCGCCGCGGGCTGAGCTGAGGGAAGAAAGTTTCCCCGCCCCCTGGGGGCGGGGCTCTGGCTTGGCCCAACCACTGCCCGCGGCAGGGGGGACAACCCCACGCTCCCAGGGCGAGCGCTGACTCTCGCCCTTCTGCGGCTTTATCCTGCCGCCCAAAAGGGCCCCTCTACCCACCACGCCTTCTACGACTCTGAAAGTCCGTCCTCTCCTCTCGGCTTAGTCTCCTCCTCCTCCCCCCACCAGCCCCAAGTGGTGCGGTCCCGGGTCACAGGTCACGCGGCGGCCGGGGCGCGGCCGGCGCTGACCACAGGTGGTTCTCGCGCGCAGCGGAGCGGCGTCGGCACTGGAGAGATGCTGGGCCAGAGTCACCTCCCCTTCGTCCTGCTGGCTGCGGCCGTCATCTGTGCAGTGGCGCAACACGCGCCGCCGGTGAGTGAGCCGAGGCCGGCGCGGAGTGGGGCGTGCAGGCGCAGGTGCAGGTGCCGGCGCAGGTGTGGCGGGCGCCGGGGCTGCATCCCCTTGGGCTGTAGTCGCCTGCACGCACAGGGGCGTGGGCGCGAAGCGTGCTGGTGGACCCCATCCCCGGTCGGTTTCGATACTGACTGGAACTAGAAGAGCACCTTTTAGAGAAATCCCGATCTGTTCGGAATGGCTGGGTGTGATTCGTATATCCTCACCTTTGAGTGACTGTACTTGAAAAACCAGTTTCAGGTTGTTGCATTTTGAAGTGTTTAACTAAAATGTTCTGATCTGTTTGTGTGCTTTACACAGTCAAGGGACAGACTGCTTGATGGCCAGGTGTTTTTCTCCTGAAGTTCCAGCATAGGATTCTGCTGGGCCCCAGGAAAGGCGATTGGTCCCAAACCTGGGTGGTGGCAAGAGGCCTAGAGCTGGTTGACCCCGGCGTCGACCCCCTGGTAACCTCTACTCCAGAGTCATGGGAACGCCTGTCCCGTGGCTCTTTCCCACAAGCGAAACTTCCTAACTGCAAGAGACAGTGAGAGACCAGTGTGAGTCTTTAATTTTACAGAAGAGGAAGTAGACCTAGAGGGACAAAATCTTTAGCCAGAGGTTATAGTATTGTTTATGAAACATTTCTAAAGCCTCTTGACGCCCAATGCTCTTTCATAATTCGTGTCTTTAAAAGCAATAAGACTACTTGTGTCTTGGCCAACAGATGGGGTAAACAGGAACCTGGATGCATCTGACCTGAGGCTAGATGAGAATGGTTTTGAACCAGCTTAGGGAGAATACTGAAAGTGCTAGCAGGATGTACATTCTCCTGTTTTTTATTCTTATAAGAAGAAACGCTCGAAGAATAAAATCATGGTGGAATATTATTAAGCCATTAAAAATTATTATAATATTTAGCAGATAAAAGTAGAATAGTATATACATAGGAATAGTACATAATAGAAAAATACCCTATATATACCTGTATACAGTATTGAAAGACTGTAAGAAAAAAAATTGCTTTGGTATGGGAATGGAATTAATTTGCACCCAGTATTTGGTATTAGGGAAATTATTATTACTATTTTGAGACAGGGTCTTGTTCTGCGTCTGGACTAAGAGTGAGTCACCATAGCTCACTGCAGCCTCCCAACTCCTGGGCTCAAGTGATCTTCCCAAGTTTCTGGGACTACAGGCCTGAGCCATCATGCCCAGCTAATTTTTATCTATTTTTAGTAGAGATGAGGGTCTCGCTCTTGCTTAGGTTGGTCTGGAACCCTGGCCCTCAGCAGTCTTCTCACTTCAGCCTCCCAAAGTGTTAGGATTACAGGTGTGAGCCACGCACCCAGCCATTATGGGGATTTTAAAGAAGTCAGTACTTTGATACTGCCAGTGCCCTTCATTCAAAATTGGGGTTAGTATTTTTTGAGGCAAGGTGGAACACACACCGTGAGCAACCATGGGTTAAGACAAAACCTATTACAGAAGTTGAGCTGTGGTTGTGTGATTTGAGGGTAGGTCAGGAATCATGGGTTAGCTTTAGATAAGATGCTTCTAAAAAGTGGGGCAATTCTGTGATTGGGTAAAGAAGTTAACAGTCATTCATTTTGCAAGAGGAGGGAGTATTTGGTATTTTGTGGGTTGCACAATACGCTTGTTTTCTTGTTTGTGCTTAGACAAAATCATGAAGTGTCATTGCTTTGTCTCATTGTATGGTGTCTCAAAATAACCTTATCTGAAGTAGGGGTTTTCTGAGACTGTTTATGTCTAAGAGGAAAACAGATACTACCTGAGTGTCAGACCAGCTTGTATAATAATATTGAAGTCTGGCTATAAACCTCAAAGTAGTTTTAGATGTCAGGGACTATTGCCATTTTCTTCCTCAATACTTTTTCTAGCAAAAGTATTTTAATAACTGTTTTCAGAACAAGAAAAATCAACAGCTTCTCTATGAATAGTTGTTGTCTAGAACAGTGGTTGTCAAAATCTAGTGTCAGTTTGGAAGCTGTTTTTATAGGTGTTTAATGAATTAAAAATAAGGGCATATGGCTTGGCACCTGTAGCACAGTGGTTACGGTCCCAGCCACATACACCGAGGTTGGCAGGTTCAAGCCCAGCCCGGTCCAACTAAAACAACAATGACAACTGCAATAAAAAATAACTGAGCATTGCAGCAGTCACCTATAGTCCCAGCTCCTTGGGAGGCTGAGGCAAGAGAATCACTTAAGCCCAAGAGTTTGAGGTTGCTGTGAGCGGTGACACCATGGCACTCTACCATGGGTGACATAGTGAGACTCTGTCTCAAAAAAAAAAAAAAAATTAAGGGCATAAAACTAAAATTACTTACTTAGAATGTTAGCCTTTATTCTAATTTTATGGACTTCCAATTTTTGTTGTTATAAAATGTTCTTTCTAAAAATAAAATAGTGGTAGAGGTATATGTGTGTGGGATTTGTTTATTTTAATAGGTCCAATTAGCAGAATAAAAATTTAGAACCTGGTTCAGCGCCTATGGCTCAAGTGGCTAAGGTGCCAGCCACCCACCTGAGCTGGTGGGTTCGAATCCAGCCTGGGCCCGCCAAACAGCAATGACAGCTATAACCAAAAAATGGCCGGGCATTGTGGCGGGTGCCTGTAGTCCCAGCTACTTGGGAGGCAGAGGCAGGAGACTCGCTTGAGCCCAGGAATTGTGATGCCACGGCACTCTGCCCAGGGTGACAGCTTGAGGCTCTGTCTCCAAAGGAAAAAAAAAAAAAAATTTAGATCCTAATGTGCTAAAGCCTCATTAATTTTTTTTTTTTTACTGGGCTGGAAAATCCTAGGAACCTTTGGAGTCTCACAGAAGTCTAGTGACTTCATTCTCTGAGAAGAATAGGCATCTTTTCAATTTGAGTTACAAATTCGGATCCAAGTGTGATAAACTGTAGCCTCATAGTAACAAACAATATTTCAAAACAACTGTTGATAAATATGAATAATGAGGACTGGCATTAAATTACGAACAAAAGTCATTTGATATGTAACATCTGAAGAGGTTTTTTTTTAATAAGGTGTATTTTATTTTATTTTTTATTGTTTGGGATTCATTGAGGGTACATAGAATTAGGTTACACTGATTGCATTTGTTAGATAAAGTCCCTCTTATAATTAATGTATGCCACCCCCAAGAGGTTTGCCATACACCATGACCCCCCCATTCCTCTTCCTCCTCCCCTCTCCTCACTTGCTCATTCCCCAACCCCCTCCCCTTTGTATTAGCTCATCTACTGCCTTCATATTAGAATTGAGTGCATTGGATTCTTGCTTCTCCATTCTTGTGATGCTTTACTAAGAAGAATGTGTTCTGCCTCTATCCTGGTGAATGCAAAAGATGTGAAGTCTCCATCTTTTTTAGTGGCTGAATAGTATTCCTTGGTATACATATACCATTGCTTGTTAATCCGTTCCTAGATTGATGGGCATTTAGGTTGTTTCCACGTTTTGGTGATTGTAGATTGAGCTGTGATAAACGGTCTAGTGCAAATGTCCTTATGATAAAAGGATTTATTTTCTTCTGGGTAGATGCCTCATAATGGGATTGCAGGATCAAATGGGAGATCTAATTTGAGTTCTTTGAGGATCCTCCATACTTCCTTCCAAAAAAGTTGTATGAGTTTGCGGTCCCACCAGCAGTGTTAAAGTGTTCCCTTCTCTCCACATTCACTCCAGCATCTGCAGCTTTAAAACTTTGTGATGTGGGCCATTCTCACTGGGGTTAGGTGGTATCTCAAGGTAGCTTTGATTTTCATTTCTCTGATAATTAGGGATGATGGGCATTTTTTCATGTTTGTTAGCCATTCGTCTGTCGTTAGAGAAGGTTTTCTTCATATCTCTTGTCCAGTGATATATGGGATTGTTTGCTCCTTTTTTTGTTGATTAATTTGAGTTCTTTGTAGATCCTAGTTATCAACTTGTGTCTGATTCATAATATGCAGGTATCTTTTCCCATTGTGTAGGTTGTCTATTTGCTTTGGTTGTTGTTTCCTTAGCTGTACAGAAGCGTTTTAGTTTAATTAAGTCCCATTTGTTTATTTTTGTTGTTGTTACAATTGCCATGGAAGTTACCTTCATAAAATCTTTCCCCAGGCCGATAACTTCACATGTTTTCCCTACACTTTCTTCGAGGATTTTTATTGTTTCATACCTTAGGTTTAAACCTTTTATCCATCTTGAATCAATTTTTTGTAAGTGGTGAGAGGTGCGGGTTCAGTTCCAGTCTTTTACATGTAGTTATCCAGTTCTCCCAGCACCATTTATCGAATAGCGATTCTTTTCCCCAGTATATGTTCTTGTTTGTTTTATCAAAGATCAAGTGGCTATGAGAAATTAGTTTCATCTCATGGTTTTCTATTTGGTTCCAAATGTCAGTGTTTCTACTTTTGTGCTAATACCATGCTGTTTTGATCACTATGGCCTTGTAGTATAGCTCAAAGTCTGATACCCCTGGCTTTGTTTTTACTACTAAGAATTGCCTTGGCTATGCCGGATTTCTTCTGGTTCCATACAAAACAAAGAATTATTTTTTCCAAATCTTGAAAGTATGCTGATGGTATTTTAATGAGGATTGCATTGAATATGTAGATTACTTTGGGAAGTATAGACAGTTTGACAGTGTTGATTCTTCTCAGCCATGAGCTTGGTGTGTTCTTCCATTTGCTAATATCTTCTGCTACTTCTTCTTTTATAAAGAGGTAGTTTTTTTATTTTTTTTTATTTTTGAGGATTTTCACAACATGCACATTTTGTGGTCCTCTTGAGTTCTTTATTGTTTGATTTATTAAATAGCCTATTAAGACATGGTGATGAGGCTCAGTGCCTGTAGCTCAGTGAGTAGCTAGGGGCATAAAACCAAATTTTATGTAGCTAAGCTTGAGCCCAGCCTGGACCTCCTAGAAACAACAACAACTACAACCAAAAAAAAAAAAAGAGAGAGAGAGAGAGAGAGATGGTGGTGATATGATTGGCACTGGAAAAGTCTGGAGGTGGGAGATCCAGAAGACATCATCCAGGTTCTATAGACTCTGTTCAGAATTTTGGCATTTGTCCTAAAAACAATGTGATGTTACTGGATGGTTTTAGACAAAGTATCATTTTCACTTTCAAAACATCAGTCTGAATTGGAGAGAGCAAGGGTGGACATAAGTCTAGAGGAGAAAACAAGCTTCACTGGAGGACTGTCACCAGCAGTCAGGGAAAGAAGAAGATGGTTCTGGAAAAAATTGGGAGGTAGAATGAGCAGAAGGAAAGATTGGGTGCAGTGGCAGTATGACCCAAAAGTTCTGACATGCTCAGCTGGGTGAATGGTGGCATCGCTGCCAGGGAACATGGGGAAGGGAAAGCTCAGGCTGAAGAATGAGGATCATTTTCACGTTGGTTATGTTGAATTTCAGGTAGCAGAAAGATACCCAGCAAGCTATTGGGACTGGGGCTCCGAAGAGAGATTCTGAGAGTTGTAGGCAAAAATGATATTACCTGAAGCCATCAGAGAAGATGAAAGTGCCAAGAAAGAGGAAAGAGAAGCTAGGAAGAGAACCTGGCAAAGGCTAAGTAACTCGCACATGTGTGTGTCAGGCAGAGAAGAAACTGGCAAAGTCAAAGCAGCAGCCACAGCAGGAGAGTCAGTGTGACAGGAAGCTCAGGGCAGACAGCGGGACAGGCTAGTGAGGGTGAATACTGTTCAAGATCCTTTCTGTCTGGGCATCTTGGCCAAAACAGTGTTGGGGCGCAGTAAGCTGAGGAGTGATCAGAAGGAAGGGAATTAGAGTGAGAGAGATGACTGTTTTCAGTAACGAATCTGAGCAGCTTCGTAAGATGTGTGACAATGAAACATAATGCTCAGTAATTAATTGCTAAAGCGAGCTTACTTTTATGCATCAGTGTATCATGCAAGTAATAACATTGTCGATGTTAGCTATTGAATCAGCTGTAGCAGTGATTTTCACAGAGCTTCCAAAAATCTTATAAACCCCATCTGGCCTAGCCAGTTTTGTTGTACAGCATCTGCTTTTCCCCAGTACTCCAAAGCCAGGAATGCACAGGTGTAATCCGTTGGCTTATTCAACAAATATTGCCTGCTGTGTGCCAAACAAACTCTGTTCCAAATGCTGGAAATGAACCAAACAAAGGAGACAAAGTCCCTCTCCACAAGGAGGCCTTATCACATTCCCTTTATATAAATATCAGTAGTTTCATAGGGTGCCATCCCTGTAGTCCTGGTTACCCAAGAGGCTGAGGTAAGATGATCACTTGAGCCCAGGAGTTCAAGTCCAGCCTGGGCAACATAGCAAGACGAATTCTTTTAAAAAAGAAAAAAATGATTTAAAAAAAGTAGAGTGTCATCCCATCAAAGCTCAGAAGACAAATGAAACATTTAAATGCTCATCTGATTGGTATATGTTAAAACGCTTTCCTTATTCAGTAAGTGTGTGTCTGAAGACAGAGAATGTTTTTGGAAACAAATCTTATTTAGAAAATAGTTGTTGGCTCAGTAGTGCCTGTGGCTCAATGGGCTAAGGCGCCAGCCACGTACACCTGATCTGGTGGGTTTGAATCCAGCCCAGACCCACCAAACAACGATGATGGCTGCAACCAAAAAATAGCCAGGTGTTGTGGCGGGCGCCTATAGTCCCAGCTACTCAGGAGGCGGAGGCAGGAGACTCGCTTGAGCCCAGGAATTGGAGATTGCTGTGAGCTGTGATGCCACAGCACTCTATCCAGGGTGACAGCTTGAGGTTCTGTCTCAAAAAAAAAAAAAAAAAGAAAGAAAGAAAGAAAATAGTTGTTGATGAATTAAAGAATTAAACTCTGTTTTAGAGTTTTTCAGCTTTTCTGATAGGTATGAAAACTAGTGT
>CAUYRH010128394.1:0-10204 GCA_963574655.1 Perodicticus potto | reverse complement strand
CGGCTGCAACCAAAAAATGGCCGGGTGTTGTGGCGGGTGCCTGTGGTCCCAGCTTCTTGGGAGGCGGAGGCAGGAGACTTGCTTGAGCCCAGGAATTGGAGGTCGCTGTGAGCTGTGATGCCACAGCACTCTATCCAGGGTGACAGCTTGAGGCTCTGTCTCAAAAAAAAAAAAAAAAAAAACTTTCCTCTCTATCCCCTTTTCTTACAAATTAATGTTTCACTTTTGTCTCTTTTTTTTTTTTAGGTCCTCCCAGTATGATCCTTATCATATTATATTGTAATAGAGATATTTTCTTCAGTACAGGAATCATGATACATATAGTATCTCCAGGCATTCAATAAATGAACAGAAATTGTTTAACTGTTAATACTTTTAATTTTTGTTACAGGGGCATTTATGCAATGAGCCTTTGGATATGTACAGTTATTTGCACAACCAAGGGATTGGCGTTTCCCTTGCTCAATTCTATATCTCATGGGCTGAAGAGTATGAAGCTAGAGAAAACTTTAAGAAAGCAGATACGATATTTCAGGAAGGGCTTCAACGGAAAGCGGAACCACTAGAAAGACTGCAATCCCAGCACCGGTGAGCTGTTTCTCTGGAACTTGTGTTAACTCTTTAAAGTTACTAGAAGTAGGGCAGTTCCCGTGGCTCAAACGAGTGGGGCACTGGCCCCATATGCTGGAGGTGGCGAGTTCAAACCCAGCCCCGGCCAAAAACTGCAAAAAAAAAGTTGGTAGAAATAAATAGTCTTTTTTGGTATCTAAATTAATGTTCTCTGATGGATTGGCAAGTTAGGTTTTCTTAGTTGCTATTCAGTTTTTTTTAAGATAAATTTTCAATTTTTTTTGAACATACAGTAAAATTCTCTTTTTGGTGTATAGTTCTATGAGTTTTCACAAATGAATAGAGACATGTAATCATCATCATGATCAAAATACAAAGTAATTCCATGACCCCTAAAAGAATTACACCTTTGTAGTCAATACCCATGCGTTCCCCATGCCCCTGGAAAACACTAATCTTTTTTTCCAGACCTGTACTTTTGCCATTTTCAGAATGTTATATAAAAGGAATCTTAGGGTATGTAGGCTTTTTTTGGGGGGGGGGACCGAACCTCAAGCTGTCACCCTGGATAGAGTGCTGTGGCATCACAGCTTGCAGCGATCTCCAATTCCTGGGCTCAAGCGAGTCTCTTGCCTCTGCCTCCCAAGTAGCTGGGACTACAGGCGCCTGCCACAACACCCAGCCATTTTTTGGTTGCAGCCGTCAATGTTGTTTGGCGGGCCTGGATTTGAACCCGCCAGCTCAGGTGTACGTGGCTGGCACCTTACCCCGTTGAGCCACAGGCGCTGAGCCGGTATATAGGCTTTTGAATCTAGCTTCTTTGCATTCGAGTAGTACAAATTCTTTATAGAATCTAAATACAAGCCTTTTGTCAAATGTGTGATTTGTAAATTATTTTCTCCCAGCTTAAGCCTAGTCTGTTCATTCTTTTAACTGTCTTTTATAGGACAAAAGTTTTTAATTGTGAAGAAGTCAATTTACCAAGGTTTTCTTGTACTGATCGTGCTTTTGATACTGCATCTGAGAATTCTGCTGAAGGTTGCAGAGATTTTCTAATGTTTTCACGTTCAAGTTTTATAGTTTTACTTTTTTTTATGTATTTTTTTTTTTTGAGACAGACTCTCACTATGTCACCCTCAGTAGAGTTCTGTTCCATCACAACTCACAGCAACCTTCAACTCTTGGGCTTAAGCAATTCTCTTGCCTCAGCCTCCCAAGTAGCTGGGACTACAGGTGCCTGTCACAACCCCAGCTATTTTTTCATTGCAATTGTCATTGTTTAACTGAGCCCAGGCAGGGTTCAAACCCTCCAGCCTCAATGCGTGTGGCCAGCGCTGTAACCACTGTGCTACAGGCACCGAGCCTATAGTTTTACTTTTTATATTTAGATCTGTGATCCATTTTGTGTTGATTTTTATATAAGGTATAGGTCAGTGCCCAGTTTTTTAAACATATGAATGTCCAATCATTTCAATGTTAGTTGTCGAAAAGATTAACCTTTCTCCATTGAATTGCACTTGGACCTTTGTCAAAATCAGTTGATTGAGCTTCTATAGGCTTATTTATTGTTCTGTTTTATTCTGTGGGTCTATTGGTCTCTCCATTAGTGTGTACTACACTACCCAGGTTAGTGTAGCTTTATGATAAGTGTAGAAGTCAAGTAATATGAGTTTTCTAACTTTGTTCCAGTTCCTTTGACTTTCTGTGTAAGTTTTAGAATCAACCTTCTGGGGATTTTAATTAGGACTGCACACGAATATGGTATACTTCTCCATTTATTTAGGTCTTTGATTCCTTTTAGTGAGTTTCAGCAGACTTTTATCTTTTGGAGTTGGTCCATTTCATCCAAGTTGATGAATTTGTGGGGACACAGTTTTTCATAATATTCCGTCACCACCCTTTTAATGTCTGCAGGTGATGTAGTGATTTTCCCTCTTTCATTCTTGATGCTGGTAATTTTGTCTTCTCTCTTTTTTCTTAGTCTGACTATAATATCAATTGTATTGATCACTGCAGCAAACCAGCTTTTGGGATCATTGATTTCTGTCTTAGTGATTTCTGTTCTTTATTTCCTTTCTTCTGCTTGCTTTGGTGAAAGCTTAGGTCACTGATTCTAGACTTTTCTCCTTTTTTAGTAGAAACATTTAATACTTTACATTTCCTTCTAGGCACTGTTTTAGCCAAATCGCACAAGTTTTGATATGCTGTATTTTCATTTTCATTCAGTTCAAAATATTTTCTAATGTTTTCTAATTTCTCTTGTGTGTATTTACTAGTATGTTATTTAAATAGGAGATGGTTTTGGATTTCTCAGGCATCTCCTTGTTATTTATTTCTAGTTTAATTCCATGGTGGTCAGAGAACATAATTTATATGATTTCAAGTCTTTTTTTTTTTTTGCTGAGACAGAGTCTCATTCTGTCACCCAGGGTAGAGTGCTGTGGTGTCATCATAACTCACAGCAACCTCAAACCCTTGGTTTCAAGTGATCCTCTTGCCTCAACCTCCAAAGTAGCTGGAACTGTAGGCACCTGCTACAACTCCCAGCTAGAGTTTTCTATTTTTAGTAGAGACGAGATCTCACTCTTATTCAAGCTGATCTTGAACTCCTGAGCTCAAGCAATCCTCCTGCCTTGGCCTCCCAGAGTGCTAGGATTACAGGCATGAGCCACTGTGCCCAGCCTGATTTCATGTCTTTTAAATTGGTTAAGGTTTGTTTTATCATCCAAATATGGTCTGTCTTGGTGAATGTTCCATGTACACATTTATTTTATTTTTATTTTTTTGGAGACAGAGTCTCACCTTGTAACTCTTCAGCTCAAGCGACCCCCTTGCTTCAGCTTCCCAAGTAGCTGGGACTACGGTACCCACCACAAGGCCCTTTTAGAGACAGAGTCTGGCTTTGACTCAGTCTGGTCTCCAACTCCTGAGCTCATGCCATCCACCCGTCTCGCCTCCCAGAGTGCTAGGATTACAGGACTGAGCCACTGCGCCTAGCCTTCCTTGTACACTTTAAAAATATGTATATTCTACTGTTTTGGAGTGCAATATTCTATAAATGTAATTTAGGTTGAGTTGACTGGTAGTCTGCTTGGGTCTTACATAATTGTACTGATTTTTCTGTGTATTTGTTCTGTCAATTACTGAGAGGGGTTTTGAAGTTTCCTTTTAGGACTTGCCCGGTGGTGGCTCACACCTGTAATCTTAGCACTTCGGGAGGCCGAGGCAGGCAGATCACCTGAGTCCGAGACCAGCCTGAGCCAGAGTGGGACCCTGTCTCTAAAAAATAGCCAGGCATTGTGGCGAGCTCCTGTAGTCCCAGCTACTTGGGAGACTGAGGCAAGAGAATCACTTAAGCATGAGTTTGAGATTGCTGTGAGTTATGACACCACGGCACTCTACCGAAGGTGACAAAGTGAGACTTTGCCTCAAGAAAAAACATATGAAATTTCCTTTAATTTTGTCTATTTTTTCTTTTCTTTTCTTTTTTTTTTTTTTTTTTTTTTTTTTTTTTGCAGTTTTTGGCTGGGGCCAAGTTTGAACCTGCCACCTCTGGTATATGGGGCCAGCACCCTACTCCTATGAGCCACAGGTGCCGCCCTCTTTTTTTCTTTTTCTTTTTTTTTGAGACAGAGCCTAAGGCTGTTGCCCTTGGTAGAGGGCTGTAGCATCACAGCTCACAGCAACCTCCAACTCCTGGGCTTAAGCGATTCACCTGCCTCAGCCTCCTAAGTAGCTAGCACTACAGGTGCCTGCCACAACGCCCAGCTATTTTTTGGTTGTAGTTGTCATTATTGTTTGGCAGGCCCCGGCTGGATTCAAACCCGCCAGCTCTGGTGTATGTGACTGACGCCTTAGCTGCTTGAGCTATAGGTGCTGAGCCAATTTTGTCTATTTTTTCTTTCAGTCCCATCTGTTTTGCTTAATATATCTTGAAGTCTGTTGTTAGGTGTATAAACGTTTAGAATTGACCTATATATCGTTACACAGGGTGGCCATAAAGTTCGTGTGCAAAAATAATTGTAGGCAACCCTGTATAATGTCCCTGTTTATCTCTGATCATATTCCTGTGTGCAAGTCAGCCATTCCGGCTTCCTTTTTGTTTATATAATTATCTTTTTCCTTCCTTTAATTTTTTAAAACAACTTTAGAGTTGTATAAACATAAGTAAAAATATGTAAGATCCAGGGCGGCGCCTATGGCTCATGGAGCAGGGCACTGGCCCCATATACCTAAGGTGGCGGGTTCAAACCCGACCTCGGCCGAACTGCAAAACAGAAAAATAGCCGGGCATTTTGGCAGGCGCCTGTAGTCCCAGCTACTCGGGAGGCTGAGGCAAGAGAATCACCTAAGCCCAGGAGTTGGAGGTTGCTGTGAGCTGTGTGACGCCATGGCACTCTACTGAGGGCGATATAGTGAGACTCTCTCTACAAAAAAAAAAAATATGTAAGATCCAGTATGTAATTTTAGAACATTTTTAATACCCTAAGATCAACCTGATATCTGTTAACAGTTACCCCCGTGCCCGCTTGTCCTAGTCCCAGGCAACCACTAATCTTGTTACTGTCTCTATAAATTTACCTATTTTGGATATTTCATACAAATGGTCTTCTGTGACTGGCTTCTTTCACTTAGCATAGTATTTTCGAAGTTCATCAAAGATGTGGAATGCATTGGTACTTTATTCCTGATTGTTGATTTGATAGTTCATTATATGGATATACCACATCTTATCCATTCCTCAGGTAGTGGACATTTAGGTTATTTGCATGTTTGGGATATTACAAAATAATGCTGCTACAAACATTTGTGTTACAGGTTTTTGTGTGGCTGTCCTTTTACTTTTAACCTATGTCTTTGTATTTTAAGTGAGTTTCTAATACACAGCAAATAGTTACGTCTGCTTTTTTCTTCCCCTCAACTCTGACGTATCTCTCTCTTTTTTTTTTTTGGATATATTTAGATCATTTAGTAGAATTATTTATTTATTTTTTTAGTTTAGTTTTTTTTTTTTTTTGAGACAGAGTCTCACTTAATAACCCTCAGTAGAGCGCTATAGCATGACAGCTCACAGCAACCTCCAACTCCTTGGGCCTAGGCGATTCTCCCGCCTCAGCCCCCAAAGTAGCTGGGACTACAAGCACCCGTCACAAGGCCCGGCCATTTTTTTTGCTGCAGTTTGGCCAGGGCTGGGTTTGAACCCACCACCCTCGGTTTATGGGGCCGGTGCCTTACCCACTGAGCCACAGGTGCCACCCAGAATTATTAATGTTATGTTTAGGTCTAATATTTGATTATTTGTTCTTTTGTTCATCTGTGGCCACTTTCCTGCCTCCTTTGGATTATTGAATATTTTTAATATTTCATTTTATTTTATTTTATTGGCTTTTTATCTGTTATAACTGTAAGTGGTTAGGCAATATAATATATAATACACATAACCTACACTTTCATAGTCTGCTTAGAGTTAATATTTGCCACTTCAAGTAAAATACAGGAGCTTTATAACCATAGAGGTCTCTTTATCTTCCCTCATATTCCCTGTTCTCATATGTATTATATCTACATACATTGAAAACCCCACCAGACAATATTATAAATTTTTTTTTTTTTTTTTTTGAGACAGAGTCTCACTATGTCATCCTTGATAGAGTGCCATGGCGTCACAGCTCACAACAACTTCAAACTCTCGGGCTTAAGCGATTCTTTTGCCTCAGCCACCCGAATAGCTGGGACTTACAGGTGCCTGGCTATTTTTTGTTGCAGTTGTCATTGTTAATTAGCTGGCCGGGCCGGGTTTGAACCCGCCACCCTCCGTGTATGTGGCTGGCACAATAACCACTGTGCTACGAGCGCCAAGCCAATACTATAATTTTTGCATTGAGCACTCCTACAAATATATTTTAAGGAATATAGCAGAAAAAGTCTTTTGTATTTACTATTTCTGTTGTTTTTTCCTTCATTTCTGAAGTTCCCTTCCAGTATCATTTCTCTTCAGTCTAAAGGATTTCTTTTGGCCATTTTCTTTTAGAGCAGGTTTATTGCTAATAAATTGTCTTTGTCTTTATCTGATAAGTATTCATCTCATTTTAACTCCTGAAGGAGATTTTTACTGGATGGATGTAGAATTCTGCCTCCACCGTTACTTTCTTTTAGTACTTTAAAGATACCATTCCACTGTCTTCTGATTTCCGTGGCTTCTGATGAGAAATCTGTAGTCATTTGAGTGTTTTTCTTCCCAATACATGATGTGTTTATTTTCTCTGGCCTTATAAAAGATTGTTTTCTTTGTCTTTGGTTTTTAGCAGTTTGATTGTGATGTGATTAGGTGGGATTTCCTTTGCATTTAATCTGTTTGAGATTCACTGGGCATTTTGAATTTGTAAATATATGCCTTTCACAGAATTTGGCAAGTTTTCAGCCATTTTTTTAAGAAGTAAAATTATCTTTATTTGTAGAAGACAAGATCCTATATTTAACAAAACCAAAAGTTCCACAAAAAAACTGTTAGAACAAGTAAGTGAATTCAGTAAAGTTGCAGATACAAAATTAGCATACAAAAATCAGTAATGTTTTTATACATGAATAATAACCAATTATAACCTAACAGAAAAAGAAATTAAGAGAACCATCTCATTTACTCTAGCATCAAAAATCATAAAATAGTGGCCAGGTGTGGTAGCTCACACCTATAATCCTAGCTCTTGGGAGGCCGAGGCAGGTGGATTGCCTGAGCTAATAGTTCAAGATCAGCCTGAGCCAGAGTGAGACCTCATCTCTAAGAATAGCTGAACTTTGTGGCAGGTGCCTGTCGTCCCACTGTTTGGAGGCTGAGGCAGTAGCTTGAGCCCAAGGGTTTGAGGTTGCTGTGAGCTATCATGCCACAGCACTCTACCAAGGGTGACAAAGTGAGACTCTGTCTCAAAAAAAAAAAAAAAACCAAAAAAACATAAAATACTGAGGAATTAATTTAAAAAGGAGGTGAAATATCTGTACATTAAAACCTATAAAATATTGGGCGGCGCCTGTGGCTCATCGAGTAGGGCACCGACCCCATATACTGAAGGTGGCGGGTTCAAACCCGGCCTCAGCAGAACCGCAAAACAAAAAAATAGCTGGGCATCGTGGCGGGTGCCTGTAGTCCCAGCTACTCGGGAGGCTGAGGCAAGAGAATCGCTTAAGCCCAGGAGTTGGAGGTTGCTGTGAGCTGTGTCACGCCATGGCACTCTACTGAGGGCGATAAAATCAGACTCTGTCTCTACAAAAATAAAAAAAAATATTGATGAAAGAAATTGAAGGCACAAATAAATGGAAAGATTTCCTGTACCAATGGACTGGAAGAATCAACATTGCCAAAATGTTTATGCTACCCAAAGTGATCTGTGTATTCAACCCAAACTCTTTGAAAATCCCAATGGCTTTTTTTTTTCTCTTTGCAGTTTTTTTTTGGCCAGGGCTGGGTTTGAACCCGCCACCTCCGGCATATGGGGCCAGCGCCCTATTCCTTTGAGCCACAGGTGCCGCCCTCCAATGGCATTTTGTAAAAATTTTTATTATTTCTTTTATTGTTTGGGATTCATTGAGCATACAAAGAATTAGGTTATACTGATTGCATTTGTTAAAGTCCCTGTTACACTTGTGTTCCCGCCCAAGTGTGTCTCCCAACCCCCACTCCCCACCACCCCCCTGCTACCTCATTCCCCTGTCCCACCCCTTATATTAGCTCACCTACTGCCTTCATATTAGAATTGAGTACACTGATTCTTGCTTCTCCATTCTTGTGATGCTTTACTAAGAAGGATGTGTTCCACCTCCATCCAGGTTAATACAAAAGATGTAAAGTCTCCATCTTTTTTAGTGGCTGAAAAGTATTCCATGGTATACATATACCACAGCTTGTTAATCCATTCCTGGGTTGGTGGGCATTTAGGCTGTTTTTACATTTTGGCGATTGTAAATTGAACTACCATGAACAGTCTTGTGTAACCTTTGGGTCGTGACCCACAGGAACTATATTAAAGGTCCACAGCATTAGGAAGGTTGAGAACCACTGTGATAAAAGGATTTTTTTTCTTCTGGGTAGATGCCTAGTTAGTGGGATTTGCAGGATCAAATGGGAGGTCTAATTTGAGTTTTTTAAGGATTCTCCATACTTCTTTCCAAAAAGGTTGTATTAGTTTGCAGTCCCACCAGCAGTGTAAAAGTGTTCCCTTCTTTTTATATCCACCAGGACCTGTAGGTTTGAGACTTTATGATGTGGGCCATTCTCACTGAGGTTAGGTGGTATCTCAGGGTAGTTTTGATTTGCATTTCTCTGATGATTAGGGATAATGAGCATTTTTTCATATGTTTGTTAGTCATTCATCTGTCTTTTTTTAGAGACGGTTCTGTTTATGTTTCTTGCCCAGTGATAGATGGCATTGTTGGGTCTTTTTTTGTTGATTAATTTGAGTTCTCTGTAGAGTCTAGTTATCAAGCTTTTGTTCAATTCATAATATGCAAATATCTTTTCCCATTCTGAAGGTTGTTTTCTTTGGTTGTTGTTTCCTTAGCTGTATAGAAGCTTTTCAGTTTAATTTAGTCCCATTTGTTTATTTTTGTCATCATAGCAATTGCCACAGAAGTCGTCTTCATAAAATCGAAGTCGTCTTCATAAAATCTTTCCCCAGGCTGATATCTTCAAGTGTTTTTCCCCACACTTTGTTCCAGGATTTTTATTGTTTCATGCCTTAGGTTTAAATCTTTAGTCTATCTTGAATCAATTTTTGTAAGTGGTGAGAGGTGTAGGTCTAGTTTCAGTCTTTTATATGTGTTCCGTCTTTTATATGTGTTTATCCAGTTCTCCCAATACCATTTATTGAATAGGGATTCTTTTCCCCATCATATGTTCTTGTTTGGTTTATCAAAGATCAGGTAGCTGTAGAATATTAGTTTCATCTCATGGTTTTCTATTTGATTCCAAATGTCAATGTCTCTATTTTTATGCCAGTGCTATGTTGTTTTGCTCACCGTGGCCTTGTAGTATTGCCTAAAGTCTGGTAGATTTTTAAGAATTTCCTTGGCTATACAGGGTTTTTTCTGGTTCCATATAAAACAAAGAATTTTTTTTTTCCAAATCTTAGAAGTATGATGGTATTTTAATGGGTATTGCTTTGAATCTGTAGATTTCAGACATTATTTTTACAATACTTTTCTCCATCTACATCCCTTTCTTTTCTCCTTTTGGGACTTAAGTTACACCTCTTTTCCCCTGATACCAAGAATCAGTCCAAATTAGATCTTTTGATATTATTTCATAGGTCCGTGAAGTTTTTAACTTTTGTTCTTTTTAATTTTCAGATTGGCCAGTTTTTATTTATCTGTTTTCAGGTTCCTATGTTCTTAACGCTTCCTTCTCCATTCTAATATTGAATCCATTTAGTTTTTTATTTAAGATACTGTATTTTTCAGGTCTAAAATATCCATTTGATTGATTTTTTTTTTTTTTTTTTTTTAACAGTTATTTGACTCTTTTATTTTCCATCAGTTGCTATTTGTAGGCTCACACTAATCAATTCTAGTTTCTTTTCCATAACATAACACTTTCTGCTATGGACTCTGAAAGAGAAATTGCAAACAAAGAAAAAAAGCAACC